>JAACNH010000143.1:291385-332401 GCA_019447015.1 Hymenochirus boettgeri | reverse complement strand
GTTTTCTTGGTTTGAAAGTAGATAAATTATCAAAGTTGAAAGTAGATAATTATCAAAAAGTTGAAATAGATAATTTGAAAATCGAAACGAAAGTAGATAATTACGAAAGTTGAAAGTAGTAATTATCAAAGTTGAAAGTAGATAATTATCAAAAATCCAAAGTAGATAATATCTAAAGTAATATATTATCGAAAGTTAAAAGTAGATAATTATCAAAAGTCGAAAGTAGATAATTATCAAAAGTTTAAAGTAGATAACTATCGAAAGTCGAAAGTAGATAATTACAAAGTTGAAAGTAGATAATTATCGAAAGTCGAAAGTAGATAATTATCGAAAATCAAAAGTAGATAATTAGCAAAAGTTGAAAGTAGATAATTATCGAAAGTCGAAAGTAGATAATTATCGAAAATCGGAAAGTAGATTAATTATCAAAAAGTTGAAAGTAGATAATTATCGAAAATCGAAAAGTAGAAATAATGATCGAAAATTCAAAAGTAGAGAATATCGAAAAAAAGTAGATAATTAGCAAAAGTTGAAAAGAGATAATTATCGAAAGTCAAAGTAGATAATTATCGAAAATCGCAGATCCATCTATCAAAAGTGGAAAGTTAGATAATATTCGAAAAATCGAAAGTAGTAGTTACGAAATCAAAAGTAGATAATTATCAAAAATCAAAGTAGATAATTATCGAAAATCAAAATTGATAATTATCAAAAGTTGCAAAGTAGAGTAGATAATTTAAATGAAGTAGATAATTATTGAGAATTCGAAAGTAATAATTATCAAAGCTGAAGTAGCTAATTATCGAAGTTGAAAGTAGATAATTATCAAAAGTGTGAAAAGATAATTATTGAAAATCGAAAGTAGTAATTATCGAAAAGTTGTGAAAGTAGATAATTATCAAAAGTTGAAAGTAGATAATTATCAAAAATCCAAAGTAGATAATATCTAAAGTAGATAATTATCGAAAGTAAAAGTTAGATAATTATCAAAAGTTTGGAAAGGTAGATAATTATCGAAAATCAAAAGTAGATAATTATCGAAAATCAAAAGTAGATAATTATCAAAAGTTGAAAGTTAGATAAATTGATCAAAAGTCGAAAGTGATAATTATCAAAAGTCGAAAGTAGATAATTTACAAAGTTGAAAGTAGATAATTATCGAAATCAAAAGTAGAATAATATTAAAAAGTTGAAAGTAGATAATATCGAAAGTTTGAAAGTAGATAATTATCGGAAAGTTGAAAGTAGATATATCAACGTCGAGTAATAATAACAAAAATCAAAAGTAGATATTATCAAACTTGAAAGTAGATATATATTGAAAATCGAAAGCAAATAATTATCGAAAGTTGAAAGTATGATAAGTAGATAATTATCAAAGTGAAATTAGATAATTATCAAAAATCGAAGTAGATAATTATCGAAAGTTGAAAGTCAGATAATTATTAAAAGTCAAAAGTAGATAATTATCAAAAGTTGAAAGTAGATAATTATCGAAGTGAAAGTAGATAATTATCAAAGTCGAAAGTGATAATTACAAAAGTTGACAGTAGATAATTATTGAAAACGAAAAGTAGATAATTATTGAAAGTTGAAAGTAGATAAAATTATCAAAAGTCGAAAGTAGAATAATAATCGAAAATCGAAAGAGGATAATATCGAAAGTTGAAAGTAGATAATTATCGAAAGTCGAAATAGATAAATCGAAAATCAAAAGTAGATAATTTCTGAAAGTCGAAGTAGATAATTATCAAAAAAAAGTAAAGTAGATAACTATCGAAAGTGAAAGTAGAATTATAAAATGAAATAAGATAAATGAAAGTCAAAATCGAGAAGTAATTATCGAAAATCAAAAGTAGATAATTATAAAAAGTCGAAAGTAGATAGTTATCGAAAAAAGTCGAAAGTAGATAATTATCGAAAATCGAAAGTAGTATTATTTTGAAAATCAAAAAAGTAGATAATTATAAATGTTGATAGTAGATAATTTCGACACAATCGAAAGTAGATAATTCATCGAAAATCAAAAGTAGGATAATTATCGAAAATCAAAAGTAGATAATTAGCCAAAAGTTTCCGCCCAAAGTCCGATAACCCTAGAAAGTCGCGAAAGTAGATTTAATTTATCGAAAACGAAAGTAGATAATTATCGAAAAAATCGAAAGTAGAGTAATTATCGAAAATTCGAAAAGTAGATAATTATCGAGAAATCAACAAAAGTAGATAATTAGCAAAAGTTGAAAGTAGATAATTATCGCAGTCAAAAGTAGATAATATCGAAAATCGAAGCAGATAATTATAAAAAGTTGAAAATAGTAGATAATTACGAAAAATCGAAAGAATAGAGTTAGATAATTATCGAAATAAAAGTAGATAATTATCAAAAATCAAAAGTAGGATAATTATCGAAAATCAAAAATAGATAATTATACAAAGTGAAAGTAGATTAATTTCAAAAGGAGAAAGTAGATATTATGAGATCGAAAGTAATAATTATAAAGTTGAAGTAGATAATATCTAAAGTCGAAAGTAGAAATTATCAAAAGTCGAAGTAGATATTATGAAAAAGTTCGAAGTAATATTGTCGAAAGTAGATAATATCGAAAAAAAAAGTCGAAAGTAGATATTTACGAAAAGCGAAAGTAGAATATTAAAAATGTTGAAAGTAGATAATTATCGAAAATCGAAAGTAGATAATTATCTAAATCAAAAGTAGATAATTAGCAAAAGTTATGAAAGTAGATAATTATCTAAAGTCAAAGTAGTAATATAGAAAAATCGAAAGTAGATAATATGAAAGTTGAAAGTAGAATTATAAAAATCGAAAGAATAATAATCGGAAAAAGTCGAACGAAAGTAGATAATTATCGAAAGTCGAAAGTAGATAATTCGAAAGTAGATATATCGAAAAATGTCGAAAGTAGATAATATCGAAAATCGAAAGTTAGATAATTATCAATGTTGAAAGTAGATAATTACGAAAATCGAATAGATAATTAGCAAAAGTGTGTGAAAGTAGATAATTATCGAAAGTCAAAAGTAGATATGCTATCGAAAATCGAAAGTAGATAATTATCAAAAAGTTGAAATGAGAATAATTATCAAAAGTCAAAAGTAGTAGAATATATTAAAAATCGAAAGTAGATAATTATCAAAATTTTAAAGTAGTATATTATCAAAGTTGAAAGTAGATAATTATGAAAAGTCGAAAGAGGATAATTATCAAAAACGAAAATTAGAAGATAATTATCAAAAGTTGAAAGTAGATTAATTATCAAAAAGTCAAAAAAGGAGATAATTATCGAAAATCGAAGTGATAATTATCAAAAGTTGAAAGTAGATAATTCTCGAAAATCGAAAGTAGATAATTATTAAAAGTTGAAAGTAGAGATAATTATCAAAAGTCGAAAGTAGATAATTATCGAAAATCGAAAGTAGAAATTATCAAATGTTGAAAGTAGATAATTATCGAAAATCGAAAGTAGATAATTATCTAAAATCAAAAGTAGATAATTAGCAAAAGTTGAAAGTAGATAATTATCTAAAGTCAAAAGTAGAATATTATAGAAAATCAAAAGTAGATAATTATCGAAAGTTGAAAGTAGATAATTATCGAAAATCGAAAGTAGATAATTAGCAAAAGTTGAAAGTAGATAATTATCGAAAATCGAAAGTAGACAATTAGCAAAAAGTATCGAAAGTAGATAATTATCAAAAGTCGAAAGAGGATAATTATCAAAAATCGAAAAGTAGATAATTATCAAAGTTTGAAAAGATTAATTATCAAAAGTCAAAGAAAAGGAGATAATTATCGAAAATCGAAAGTAGATAATTCTAAAAAAAATGATTGAAAGTAGATAATTCCGAAAATCAAAGTAGATAATTATGTATTTAAAAAGTTTGAAAGTAGATAATTATCAAAAGTCGAAAGTAGATTAATTATCGAAAATCGAAAGTAGTAATTATCAAATGTGAAAGTAGATAATTATCGAAAATCGAAAGTAGATAATTATTAAATCAAAGTAGATAATTAGCAAAAGTTTGAAAGTAGATATATCTAAAGTAAAAGTAGATAATTATAGAAAATCAAAGTAGAAATTATAGGAAAGTTGAAGTAGATAAGTATAGAAATCGAAAGTAGACAATTAGCAAAAGTGAAAGTAGATAATTATCGAAAGTGTCAACAGTAGATAATTATCGAAATCGACAAGTACGATAATTATCGAAAATAAAAGTAGATAATTATCGAAATCAAAAGTAGATAATTAGCAAAAGTGAAGTAGAGTAAATTATCGAAGTGAAAGTAATAATTATCGAAAATCAAAAGTAGATAAATATCTAATATTGAAAGATATTACGAAATCAAAAGTAGATAATTATCGAAAATCAAAAGTAGATAATTATCAAAATTTGAAAGAGAGAATTATCGAAAATCGAAGTAGATATTACGAAATCAAAAATAGATAATTACAAAAGTTGTGAAAGTAGATAATTATCAAAAAGTTGAAGTTAGATAATATATGAGAATTCGAAAGTAGATAATTATCAAATGTTTGAAAAGTTGTGAAAGTAGATAGATAATCTAAAGTCAAAAGTAGATAATTATCAAAGTCGAAAGTAGATAATTATATGAAAGTAAAAGTAGATTAATTGTGAAGTAGATAGTATCAAAAACAAGTCGAATAGATTAGATAATTATCGAAAATCGAAAGTAGATAATTATCAAAGTGAAAGTAGATCACTTATCGAAAATCGAAAGTTAGATAATTAGCCAAAAGTTGAAAGTAGCTAATTATCGAAAGTCCTAAAAAGTAGATAATTATCGAAAATCAAAGTAGATAATTATCAAAAGTTGAAAGATAGATAATTATCAAAAGTCAAAAGTAGATAATTATTTAAAATCGGAAAGTAGATAATTATCAAAATTTAAGTAGATAAATTATCAAAAGTTGAAAGTAGATAATTATGAAAAGTCGAAAGTGCGATAATTATCAAAAGTCGAAAGTAGTAATTATCCAAAAATCGAAAATAGATAATTATCAAAGTTGAAAGTAGATAATATCAAAAGTATCAAAAGGAGATAATTATAGCGAGAAATCGAAATAGATAATTTATCAAAAGTTCGAAAGTAGATAATCTCGAAAATCGAAAGTAGATAATATTAAAAGTTGAAAGTAGATAATTATCAAAAGTCGACGAAAGTAGATAATTATCAGAAATCGAAAAGTAGGATAATTTATCAAATGTTGAAAGTAGAATCATTATCGAAAATCGAAAAGTAGATAATTATATATAAATCAAAAGTAGATTAATCGAAAAACAAAAAAAAGTTTGAAAGTAGATTAATTATTAAAGTCAAAAGTAGAGAATTACAATTATAGAAAATCAAAAGTAGATAATTATCGAAAAGTGTGAAAGTAGATAATATCGAAAATCGAAAGTAGATAATTAGCAAAAGTTGAAAGTAGAATAATTATCGAAAATCGAAGTAGACAATTAGCAAAAGTCGAAGTAGATAATTATCAAAAGTCAAAGTAGATAATTATCAAAATCGAAAAGTAGATATTATCAAAAGTTTGAAAGTAGATAATATAAAAAAGTCAAAAGGAGATAATTATCGAAATCGAGTGATAATTATCAAAAGTTGAATAGAGATAATCTCGAAAATCGAAGTAGATAATTATTAAAAGTTGAAGTAGATAATTATCAAAGTGAAACGAAAGTAGATAATTATCGAAAATCGAAAAGTAGATAATTATCAAATGTTGAAAGGAGATAATTATCGAAAATCGAAAGTATATAATTCTCTAAAATCACAGTCGATAATTGCAAAAGTTGAAAGTAGATAATTATTAAAGTTAAAAGTAGATAATTATAGAAAATCAAAAGAGATAAATTATCGAAAGTGCAAAGTAGATAACTTATCGCAAATCGAAAAGAGTAATTAGCAAAAGTTGAAAGTGTATAAACATAGTAATAGAAATCGAAAGTAGTAATTATCGAAAATCAAAAGTAGATAATTATCGAAAATCAATAATAGATAATTAGCAAAAGTTGAAAGTGATATATCGAAAGTCGAAAGTAGATATTATCGAAATCACAGTAGTAATTATCTAATATGAGATAATATCGAAAATCAAAAGTAGATAATTATCAAAAATCAAAAGTGATAATTACAAAATTTGAAAGTAGATATATCAAAAAGTTGAAAGTAGATAATTATCAAAAGTCGAAAGTAGATAATTATCAAAAGTCAAAAGAGATAATTATCAAAAATCGAAAAAGTAGATAATATCAAAAGTTGAAAGTAGATAATTATCAAAAGTCAAAAGGAGATAATTCTCGAAAATCGAAAGTAGATAATTATAAAAGTGAAAGTAGATAATTATCAAAGTCGAAAGTAGATAATATCGAAAATCGAAAGTAGATAATTATCAAATGGTGAAAAGTAGTGAAAGTAGAATAATTATCTAAAAACAAATCGAAAAGTAGATAATTATCAAAATCAAAAGTAGATAATTAGCAAAAGTGAAAGTAGATAATTATCTAAAGTCAAAAGTAGATAATTATAGAAAAGTCAAAAAGTAATAATATAGAAAGTCGAAAGTAGATAATTATCGAAAATCGAAGTAGATAATAGCAAAAGTTGAAAGTAGATGATAATATCGAAAATCGAAAGAAAGTAGACAATAGCAAAAGTCGAAAGTAGATAATTATCAAAAGTCGAAAGTAGATATTATCTAAATCGACAAGTAGATAATTCATCAAAAGTGTAGGAAAGTAGATAATTATCAAAAGTCAAAAAGGAGATAATTATCGAAAAATCGAAAGGTAGATAATTATCAAAAGTTGAAAGTAGATAATTCTCGAAAATCGAAAGTAGATGGATTATATAAAAGTTGAAAGTAGAAATTATTGCAAAAGTCGAAAGTAGAAATTTCGGAAAAATCGAAAAGTAGATAATTATCAAATGATAATGAAAGTTAGGATAATTATCGAAAAGGAAAGTAGAAATATAGAAAAGTCAAAAGTATGTGATAATTATCGAAAAGTTGAAAGTAGATAATTATCGAAATCGAAAGAGATATAGCCAAAGTGAAAGTAGTAATTATCGAAAGTAAAGAGTAATTATCGAAAATCGAAAGTGATATTACGAAAATCAAAAGTAGATAATTAGCAAAAGTTGAAAGTAGATAATTATTGAAATCGAGTAGATTAATTATCGAAAATCAAAAAGTAGATAAATTATCTAATATTTGAAAGTAGATAATATCGAAATTCAAAATGTAGATAATTATCGAAAATCAAAATGATAATTATCAAATTGAATAGATAATTATCAAAATTGAAAGTAGAAAGAAAGTAGATAATTATCAAAAGTCGAAAGTAGATATTATCAAGTCGAAAAAGATATTATCAAAATCGAAAGTAGATAATTATCAAAAGTTGAATTGAAAGAGATAATTATCCAAAAGTAAAAGGAGATAATTATCGCAAAATCGAAAGGTAGATAATTATCAAAAGTTGAAAGTAGATAATTATCAAAAGTAGAAAGTAGATATTATCAAAAGTGTGAAAGTAGATAATTATCACAAAGTATGAAAGTAGATAATTATCAAAAAGTCGAAAGGAGAAATTATCAAACGTTGAAAGTGTAATTATTGAAAATCGAAAGAGATAATATCGAAAGTTGGAAAGTAGATAATTATCAAAGTTGAAAATGTAGATAATTATCAAAAATCGAAAGTAATAAGTATTAAGTCAGATTAATTATCGAAGTTGAAAAGTAGGTAATTATGAAAAGTCAAAAGTAGATAATTATCAAAAGTTGAAAAGTAGAAATTATCAAAGTGATGAAAGTAGATAATTATCCAAAGTCGAAAGTAGATAATTATCAAAGTCGAAAGAAGATAATTATCAAAAATAGAAAGTAGATAATTATCTAATAGTGAAATAGATAATTATCGAAAATCAAAAGTAGATAATTATCGAAATCAAAAGTAGAAATATCAAAAGTTGAAAGTAGATAATTATCAAAGTCGAAAGTAGATAATATCAAAAATCGAAAGTAGATATATCAAAAAGTTGTGAAAGTAGATAATTATCAAAACGAAAGTAGATAAATTCGCATCAAAAGTTGAACAGATAGAGAATGTACTTGAAAATCGAAGTAAAGTAGATAATTATCGAAAGTTAAATGAAAGTAGATAATTATCAAAAGTTGATTGAAATAGATTAATTATCAAATAATCGAAAGTAGATAATTATCTAAAGTAGATAATGATCGAAAGTGAAAGTTTAAGTACGGTAATGATGAAAAGTCGAAAAGTAGCTAATATATCAAAAGTTACAGTTTGAAATGGAAAGAGATAATTATCGAAGTCGAAAGTAGATAATTATCGAAAGTTGATGAAAGTAGATTATATCGAAAATCAAAAAATAGATAATTATCAAAAGTCGAAAGTAGATAATTATTGAAAATCAGAAAGTAGATAATTATCAAATTTGAAGTAGTGATTATCAGGAATTGCTGAAAGTAGATAATATCAAAGTCGAAAAGTAGGATAATTATACAAAAATCGAAAGTAGATAAGTTACAAAAAGTTGATGCAAAGTTAGATAATTATCAAAATTCAACATGAGATAATTATCGAAAAAGCGAAAGTAGATAATATACAAAATTTGAAAGTAGATAATTATCCGAAGTTGAAAGTAGAATAATATCAAAAGTTGAAGTAGATATTATCGAAAGTCCGAAAGTAGGATAATTACGAAAAGTTTGAAGAGATTAGATTATCAAAAAGTCGCGAAAGTTAGATAATATAAAATCGAAAGTAGATAATTATCAAAAGTCAAAAATTAGAAATTATCAAAATCTGAAAGAGATACATTATCAAAAGTCGAAATGTACGATAATTATTCAAAATCGAAAGATAGATAATGCTATCAAAAATTGAAAGTAGATATTATCAAATTTCTTTGATAAAGTGAAAGTAGATACTTATCAAAAGTTGAGAAAGTAGATATTATCAAAAGTCAAAGGAGGATAATTATCGAATCGAAAGTAGATTAGTATTAAAAGTTTGAAAGTAGATAATTATTAAAAAGTCGAACAAGTAGATAATTTCAAAAGTTGTGAAAGTAGATCAATTATGGAATATCGACACGTAGAATAATTATCGAAAGTGTGAAAGTAATAATATCAAAGGTCGAAAAGTAGATAATATCGAAAGTTGAATAGATAATTATTGAAGTCGAAAATTAGCTAATTATCGAAAATCAAATAGAGATAATTATCGAAAATCAAAAAATAGATAATTATCAAAAGTCAATAGACAAGTAATTATTGAAATCGAAAGAGATATATCATCATGTTATGAAAGTAGATAATTATCGAAAATCAAAAAGTAGATAATATCGAAAATCAAAGTAGATAACTTATCTAATGTTGGAAAGTAGATAATTATCGAAAATCAATAAAGTAGATTACTTATCGCACAAATCTAAAAGTAGATAATTAGCAAAAGTTGAAAGAGAGATAATTACGAAAGTCGAAAGTAGAGATTATCGAAAATCAAAGTAGAATATTAATTTAATGTAATTATGAAAAAAAGTAGTAATTATCAAAATCAAAGTAATAGAACATCCAAAAGTAGATAATAGCAAATTGCAAGTAGATAATATCAGAAGTTGAAAAGTAGATAATTATCAACCCCCAAGTTGAAAGAGATAATTATCAAAAAGTCAAAGTACGTATTATAAAGATAATAGATTATCGAAAAGTTGAAAGTAGATACTATATCGAAAGTGAAAAGTTGAAATTACAATAAGATAATTATCGAAAGTGAAAGTAGATAAATATCAAAATCAAAGTAGATAATTTGCAAAAGTTGAAAGTAAGATAATTATCCGAAAGTGAAGTAGATAATTTATCGAAATTTGAAAGTAGAAATTATCGAAAGTCGAATTAGATAATTACGAAAATCAAAAGTAGATAATTGAAGTCGAAAGTAGAAAGTAGATTAATTATCGAAAGTCGAAAGTCAGATAATTATCGAAAATCGAAACTCGAAACTTTCAAAATTTCCGAAAATTTTAAAAATTCAGACTGAATGAAGTTAACAGTTTCGAACATCTCATATTTCGTATCTCTTCTTTCCCCATCGCTTTGTGAGAATGTAATCATTTAACCCTGCCATAAGGAGCATTATCCTTCCAATCTGTCTAAGACACGCCCATAATTAATAAGGAATTGGCATCAACAGACTGGAAGTCATTTCTGTTATTAATTCATTCCCTTTAAATTTCATTTCTAGATCCAGAAAAATAACAGACCGGGGATCGAATCCCCCTTGAAATTTTAGGAATTAGAGAAGGAACCTTCCCACCATGAGCACATCATTGTTATAGAAACAAACCACCAGCCTTTGGAAACCGACTGACGTGGAGGGATCGTGCCTAGAGGGGCCAAAAGTGGACCTGGCAGAGAAAGAAGAAGATTTTAAGGAGGTGGGGACACTGGGATACCTGCACCATAAAACTGGCTGTTTAGGGTAGAGAGTCCTTACAAAATTACATGGGGCTATAAATCAATCTATATATTAATCAATCCCAGTCTCCTGCGATACTACTTCCCAAGTAATCCACTCACTGATAAGTGCAATCTGAAGTACAATAGAAAGTTCTTAGTGACATTGGCTGTGCTTTGGACTTAATGTTCTGATGCAAAACAAATCTTGGGCCAATTCAATGCCTCCCTGATGGTATTTCATGATGGATAAATATCTATTTGTATTTCTCAGCATTGAGGACACCATAAATAAAGTAAACCAAACTGTTGTGTAATACACATTCCGTCTAACATTGAAATGCTTCTTGCACAAAGCCAGATTTAGTTCTGAAACAAATCTAGGTCTAGCCCGAAGGATATCATGTAATGAGAGATACCTTAACTTCCCTTCACTCCATTTCTTCAATGAAAAGTTGCCTTCCGTAGTTTCACCTGGTGCCGATTGTTGGATTATCTAGCTCTGTCTTGCTCTCCTGGGTTTGCTTAATTCTTCTTGGATTTCCTGGGCTTTTGACCCCTTTGGATGGACTTAATTTCATCTCTATTTCCTGGTGTTGTACTGTACTTAATTCTGTGTCTATACCCCTGGCGTATTCTACTGGACGATTCCGGCCCTATACCCCTGGCTTGTACTGGACTTGATTCTGGCTCTATACTCTGGCGATTATTTGACTTATTCCTGGCTCATACCCTGGATTGTTACTGGACTGATTCCTGGCTCATACCCCTGGCGTTGTTACTGGACTTGATTCCTGACTCGATACCCTGGTATTATTACTGACTTGTTCCTGGCTATACCTCTGGCATTGTTACTGGACTGATTCCTGGCTCTATACCCCTGGTATTGTTACTGGACTGTGATCCTGGCTCTATACCCCTGGCGTTATTATTACTGGACTTGATTCCGTGGGCTCATATACCCCTGGTATTGTATGGATTTGGATTCTGGCTTATACCCTGGCATGTTACTGGACTTGATTCCTGGACTACACCCCCCTGGCGTTATTACTGTACATGATTCCTGGCTTTATACCACTGGCGTTATTATTACGGACTGATCCTGGCTTTACCCTGGGTATTTACTGGACTTATTCTGGCTCTATACCCTGGATTGTTACAGGATTTGATTCCTGGCTCTATTACACACCTGGTATGTTACTGGGACTTGATTCCTGGCTCTATACCCCTGCGTTATTATTACTGGACTTGATTCCTGGCTTAAACCCTGGCGTTATTATTACTGGACTTGATTCCTGGCTCATACCCTGGAATGGTTACTGGATTTGATTCCTGGCTCGATACCCTGGCAGTGGTATCTGGACTTGATTCCTGGCTCTATACCCCTGGCGGTATTAATTACTGGACTTGATTCCGGCTCTATACCCTGGCATTATTATACGGGACTTGATTTCTGGCTCTATACACCTGGCGTTGTTACTGTACTTGATTCCTGGCTTTATACACCTGGCGTGTTAACTGGACTGATTCCTGGCTCTATACCCTGACATTGTTATGGACTTGATTCCTGCCTCTATACCCTGGCGTTATATTACTGTACTTGATTCCTAGGCGTTATACCCCTGGATTGTACTGGACTGATTCCGGCTCTATACCCCTGGCGTTATTATTACTGGACTTGATTCCTGGCTTTATACCCTGGTATGTGACTGTGACTTGATTCCTGGATCTCTACACCGGCAGTTGTTACTGGACTTGATTCCTGGTCTATACCTCTGGCATTGTCTGGACTTGATTCCTGGCTCTAACCCCTGGCGTTATTATTAGGACTTGATTCCTGCTTTATTACACTGCGTGTTACTGATGACTTGATTCCTGGCTCATACCCCTGGCAAATTTGTCTGCTTATACTGGGACTTGATTCCTGCTCTATACCCCTGGGTTATATATACTGGACTTGATTCCTGGCTTTATACCCCTGGGTATTGTTACTGGACTTGATTCCTAGCTTTATACCCCTGGCATTGTTACTGGACTGGATTACTGGCCTCTATACCCCTGGGTCTTGTTATGGACTGATTCTGGCTCTATATCCTGGCGTTATTATTACTGGGACTTGATTCCTGGATCTATAACCCTGGCGTTATTATTACTGGACTTGATTCTGGCTCTCTATACCCCTGGCATTATTATTACTGTACTTGATTCCTGGGGGCTCTATGCCCCTGGCATTGTACTGGACTTGATTCCGGTTATACACCCTGCATTGTTACTGGAATGATTCCTGGCTCTATACCCCTGGATTGTTACTGGACTTGATTCCGGCTCTATACCCCTGGCATTGTTACTGGACTTGATTTCTGGCTCTAAACCCTGGCATTGTTACTGGACTTGATTCCTGGCTCTATACCCCTGGCATTGTTACTGGACTTGATTCCTGGCTCTATACCCATGGCGTTGTTACTGGATGCTGATATTTGCTTCTCGTCTTAACATTGTGCCTGTTTTCCTGATTTTCCTATCTACCACATGCCCTCTACCTGTTATTTTGGATTTAGCATTCCCATTCGACATTTTGACTTTCACTTCTGGTTTATGGCACAGAACTCATGTAATTTGGGAAATTAAAAATTCACGTTATCAGGAAATGAAAACAAAAATAAAGGTTCCATTGATTTCTCTTGTATATAAGTACGTAATATTATATTTTTACTAAACGTTCAGTATCAGTAAGGTTTGACTATAAAAGAAATAAAATTGTACAGTAAATTGT
This sequence comes from Hymenochirus boettgeri, assembly GCA_019447015.1. Classification (NCBI taxonomy): domain Eukaryota; kingdom Metazoa; phylum Chordata; class Amphibia; order Anura; family Pipidae; genus Hymenochirus; species Hymenochirus boettgeri. The sequence goes on along the minus strand of JAACNH010000143.1, from coordinate 319,097 downwards.
AGAATTATTTTAAGGTTGTTTGTTAGCTTAGAATGTTATTATAAGTTCTGAAAAAAAAACATCTGCTCCTCAGTGCCTGTGTCTATATTCAGTATAATGTACAGATCCTGTCTCTGGTCTCTATATAATGATGGTTACATTATCCAGTTCCTTACACTGATCTACAGATGAAGCTGAATCCTCTGTCCCCTGTGACTTTCTGTGCTACAAAGTGCTGTAGAAATGTTTTGATTATTTACCTAAAACTAAGAATAATTTCCTTCTATGTCATTGAATTGCTCAAAGTTTTGACTGAATTTCACCACCTAAAAGTGCTAATATGTGTAATAATTCTGTGTGTGGGACCCTGTACATGTGGGTTTCAGGCCAGAATCCCCGCTTGTCATCTAGAGATCGGTAAGATGCTTGCAGAATATGAATATTTCCAGGATGGAGACATTATAATTGGAGGAGTCATGACAGCTCATCATGAGATACAAAATACAAAGGGACACGAGAGAATAAAAAACTGTAATGAGTAAGTTAACCATTGTGATGATTCATTTGAAATTTAGATAAAGTTAATATAAAGTGCATTTATTCAGAGTGAGAAATCTCCCATTTATTAACAGTATTGCCACATTCATGGGTGAAGAAAGAGACAAGACAACCAATTAGTCCTAACCAATCCAACAAGGTTATATTGTATAAATCTCTCATATCCAAGATCAAATAATGAGCCACATTAAAGTGTACAGAGATAAAGATAAACAACTAGCCCCGAAGGGAGCAAAGAACAGGAACAGTACAGTACAGTATAGTACAGTATAGTATAGTATGGTATGGTACAGTATAGTATAGTACAGTATAGTACAGTATAGTTCAGTATAGTATAGTATAGTACAGTATAGTACAGTATAGTACAGTATAGTATAGTACAGTACAGTATAGTACAGTACATTACAGTACAGTATAGTACAGTACAGTATAGTATAGTACAGTATAGTATAGTACAGTATATTACAAAATAGTATATAAGGGATAATACGCCCCTTACAGTGTAATATAAGGATATAAAGACACAGAGGAGTTCCCTGACCATATAGAAGCACGAGACCGAAGGTCGAGTTCTTTTATACAGGACAGGGAACTCCGAGGTGACTTTATAAACCTTATATTACACTGTAATGGGGCGTATTATTTCTTATAATATATAAGTTTAAAAAAATTTAATTTGATGGCTAGTCCCTTTACTAAATCCCTAACTATCCTTTCTCCCTTTACTAAATAATTAAACTAAATACATAGTAACCCCCTGAAATAAAATAGATTAATTAATACATACCAGATTGACTGGTATGAGTAGAAATCCTCTTCAGCCTTTTCTCAGGAATTCCTGGCTCCGTTTTCTTTCTGTCCTCTTTCCCCTTTAAAAAATCAGTTTCCCTGTCAAACCCTGCAATAAAAAACATCACTGTAACACACAGACATTTACTGGTCATAAATTCCTTATCTGAATCCTTCGTTTAAAATCCCTCTTACCCGGTAACTTGTTAAAACCTTTCAGCCGTGACACAAACTCCTGCAGCCCTCCAGATGATGTTAAGCAGAGCATGCAGGGGAAGCTGTCAGTACGCTGACATGCACGCTCTGCTTAACATCATCCGGAGGGCTGCAGGAGACAGTATAGTGTGCAGCACAGTATAGTACAGTACAGTACAGTATAGTATAGTATAGTACAGTATAGTATAGTATTTGAGGTTGAATAAAGACATACGTACATCCGGTACGCTACAGTACAGTATAGTATAGTACAGTACAGCACAGTATAGTAAAGTACAGTATAGTATAGTATAGTACAGTATTGTATAATACAGTATAGTACAGTTTAGTATAGTATAGTACATTGTAGTATAGTACAGTATAGTATAGTATAGTACAGTATAGTACAGTATAGTATAGTACAGTATAGTATAGTATTTGAGTTTGAGGTTAAATAAAGGCATACGTACAGCACAGTATAGTATAGTACAGTACAGTATAGTACAGTACAGTATAGTACAATATAGTACAGTACAGTACAGTATAGTATAGTACAGTATAGTATAGTATATTATAGTATAGTATAGTATAGTACAGTATAGCATAGTATAGTACAGTATTGTATAGTACAGTATAGTACAGTATAGTACAGTTTAGTATATTATAGTACAGTGCAGCACAGTATAGTATAGTACAATACAGTATAGTATAGTACAGTATAGTACAGTACAGTATAGTATAGTTTAGTACAGCATAGTATAGTACAGTACAGTATAGTATAGTACAGTGTAGTATAGTGTAGTATAGTATTGTATTGTATAGTACAGTATAGTATAGTACAGTTTAATATAGTATAGTACAGTGTAGTAAAGTATAGTACAGTACAGTACAGTATAGTTTAGTACAGTACAGTATAGTATTTAAGTTTGAGGTTGAGTAAAGACATACATACATCCGGTACAGTACAGTATAGTATAGTACAGTACAGCACAGTATAGTATAGTACAGTATAGCATAGTACAGTATAGTATAGTACAGTATAGTACAGTATAGTACAGTATAGTATAGTATGGTACAGTACGGTACAGTACAGTATAGTATTGTATAGTACAGTACAGTATAGTATAGTACAGTATAGTACTGTATAGTATAGTATGGCTCAGTACGGTACAGTACAGTATAGTACAGTATAGTATAGCACAGTACAGTATAGTATAGTATAGTACAGTACAGTACAGTACAGTATAGTATAGTACAGTTTAGTACAGTACAGTACAGTATAGCATAGTACAGTACAGTACAATATAGTACAGTACAGTATAGTATAGTATAGTACAGTATAGTATAGTACAGTACAGTATAGTACAGTATAGTACAGTACAGTACAGTATAGTACAGTACAGTACAGTATAGTATAGTACAGTACAGTACAGTATAGTATAGTACAGTACAGTATAGTATAGTATGGTATGGTATGTTATAGTACAGTATAGTATAGTATAGTATAGTATAGTATAGTATAGTACGGTATGGTATGGTACAGTACAGTACAGTATAGTACAGTATAGTATAGCACAGTATAGTACAGTATAGTATAGTATAGTATAGTACAGTATAGTACTACAGTACAGTACAGTACAATATAGTATAGTATAGCATAGTATAGTATAGTACAGTATAGTATAGCACAGTATAGTACAGTATAGTACAGTATAGTGCAGTATAGTATAGTACAGTACAGTACAGTGCAGTACAGTATAGTATAGTATAGTCAGGGACACTTCTAGGGTTTTTGCTGCCTGAGACAAACTTTTGAACGCCACCCTTGATTATTTCCAGGGGTGGCACCAAACCGCTGCGTTTGGTTTTAGGGTGGCTAAAATGTCACAATTTTGAAACTCCTATCACATAGGTAAACAGTTCCTCAGACAGTCAATAAGAAATAATGTAAATTACTAGATATTACATTCCTTTCTCTTGTGTTGCCATTACTATATTGCTTCTTTCAGGTTTTTGTTGATCAAAATAACCTATTCTATAGCCTGTGCTATACATGTTGGGTTCAACTGTTACAATACATTAGAAATGCCATACTTTCTGTAGTATAAAGTATTTTAGCCAAAAGATTTGAAAGCCTTCCACCATGTCAAGGTAGACTCTTTCAGCTGGGCCCTAACTCACCCAATTAGTCTAACCTTGCCTTATCAAACTAACTAAAGCTAACCTAACCATATATAAAATGATTTTAACAACATCATATCTGTTACTAAGGAAAAAAATTTTCTCAAGTGGAAAAAAATTCCACCACTGCCTGTCTGCCGCCTTTCTTCTTCAGTGCAGGGGTGCCACCTGAGACAAATGTCTCACTCTGCCTAATAGTAGAAGTGGCCCTGAGTATAGTATGGTATAGTATAGCATAGTATAGTACAGTATAGTATGGCACGGTACGGTACAGTAGAGTATAGTATAGTATAGTATAGTACAGTACAGCACAGTATAGTATAGTACAGTACAGTACAGTAAAATATAGTACAGCATAGTATAGTACAGTACAGTAATGTATAGTATAGTATAGTATAGTATAGAACAGTATAGTATAGTACAGAACAGTATAGTATAGTATAGTATAGTATAGTATAGTATAGTACAGTATAGTTTAGTACAGTATAGTAAAGTACAGTACAGTATAGTATAGTACATTATAGTACAGTATAGTATAGTACAGTACAGTAAAGAACAATATAGTACAGTACAGTATAGTATAGTATAATACAGTATAGTATAGTATAGTACAATACAGTGCATTATAGTATAGTACAGTATAGTATAGTATAGTACAGTACAGTATACTATAGTATAGTACAGCACAGTATAGTATAGTATAGTACAGTGTAGTATAGTATAGTACAGTACAGTATAGTATAGTACAGTATAGTATAGTATAGTATAGTACAGTATAGTACAGTATAGTATAGTACAGTATAGTATAGTACAGTATAGTACAGTATAGTATAGTACAGTATAGTATAGTACAGTACAGTTCAGTATAGTATAGTACTGTATAGTATAGTATTTGAGGTTGAATAAAGACATACATACATTCTGTACACTACAGTACAGTAAAGCATAGTACAGTACAGCACAGTATAGTATAGTACAGTATAGTAAAGTATAGTACAGTATAGTATAGTACAGTATAGTATAGTATAGTACAGTATAGTATAGTATAGTATAGTACAGTATAGTACTACAGTACAGTACAGTATAGTATAGTATAGTACAGAATAGTACAATATAGTACAGTACAGTATAGTATAGTACAGTATAGTATATTATAGTACAGTATAGTATAGTACAGTATAGTACAGTACAGTACAGTATTGTATAGTATAGTACAGTACAGTATAGTATAGTACAGTGCAGCACAGTATAGTATAGTACAATACAGTATAGTATAGTACAATACAGTACAGTATAGTACAGTATAGTATAGTACAGTATAGTACAGTACAGTATAGTATAGTTTATTACAGTATAGTATAGTATAGTACAGTACAGTGTAGTATAGTACAGTATAGTAAAGTATAGTACAGTATAGTACAGTACAGTATAGTATAGTACAGTATAGTATATTATAGTACAGTATAGTATAGTACAGTATAGTATAGTACAGTATAGTATAGTACAGTATAGTACAGTACAGTACAGTATTGTATAGTATAGCACAGCACAGTATAGTATAGTACAGTGCAGCACAGTATAGTACAGTACAGTACAGTATAGTATAGTACAGTATAGTACAGTACAGTATAGTATAGTTTATTACAGTATAGTATAGTACAGTATAGTATAGTACAGTACAGTGTAGTATAGTACAGTATAGTAAAGTATAGTACAGTGGGTCTCTGATGAAGCGGCAGGATCGCCGTGAAACGCTTAAGACCACTGCTTGGTTGCACCACTGTTGTATTGTGCACAGCCATTGATGATTATGTGTGTGGTTGGAATAAACTGAAGTTGATATGCACCCGTTGTGATTGATTCCTGGTTTCGGAGCGGCCCGCTCCCTGATGTCTGGTTCCCGTTCCTAGTATCGTGAGACTCCGCTGAAGTCTCGTTCTGGGAGATCGGATCTGCACGCCGGGATACAGCCCAACGTGGTTGCCGCACGGATACTATTTGGTGAGCGCTCCTGGTCCGGTACCTGGTATGTGGTTTCTATAGTACAGTATAGTACTACAGTACAGTACAGTACTACAGTACAGTACAGTACAATATAGTATAGTATAGCATAGTATAGTATAGTACAGTGCAGTATAGTACAGTAGAGTACAGTATAGTACAGTACAGTGCAGTATAGTACAGTAGAGTACAGTATAGTACAGTACAGTACAGTATAGTATAGTACAGTGCAGTATAGTACAGTAGAGTACAGTATAGTACAGTATAGTAAAGTTTAATATAGTATAGTACAGTATAGTGTAGTACAGTACAGTATAGTATAGTATTTAAGTTTGAGGTTGAATTAAGGCATACATACATCCGGTACAGTACAGTACAGTATAGTATAGTACAGTACAGCACAGTATAGTCAGTACAGTATAGTATAGTACAGTACAGCACAGTATAGTAAAGTACAGATAGTTAGTAATAGTACAGTATTGTATAATACAGTATAGTACAGTTTAGTATAGTATAGTACATTGTAGTATAGTACAGTATAGTATAGTATAGTACAGTATAGTACAGTATGTATAGTACATATAGTATAGTATTTGAGTTTGAGGTTAAATAAAGGCATACGTACAGCACAGTATAGTATAGTACAGTACAGTATAGTATCAGTCGTATGTACATATAGTACAGTACAGTACAGATAGTATAGTACAGTATAGTATAGTATATATAGTATAGTATAGTTATAGTACAGTATAGCATAGTATAGTACAGTATTGTATAGTACAGTATAGTACAGTATAGTACAGTTTAGTATATTATAGTACAGTGCAGCACAGTATAGTATAGTACAATACAGTATAGTATAGTACATTATAGTACAGTACAGTATAGTATAGTTTAGTACACATATAGTATAGTACAGTACAGTATAGTATATTACAGTGTAGTATAGTGTAGTATAGTATTGTATTGTATAGTACAGTATGTATAGTACAGTTTAATATAGTATAGTACAGTGTAGTAAAGTATAGTACAGTACAGTACAGTATAGTTTAGTACAGTACAGTATAGTATTTAAGTTTGAGGTTGAGTAAAGACATACATACATCCGGTACAGTACAGTATAGTATAGTACAGTACAGCACAGTATAGTATAGTACAGTATAGCATAGACAGTATAGATAGTACAGTATAGTACAGTATAGTACGTATAGTATAGTATGGTACAGTACGGTACAGTACAGTATAGTATTGTATAGTACAGTACAGTATAGTATAGTACAGTATAGTCTGTATAGTTAGTATGGCTCAGTACGGTTACAGTACAGTATAGTACAGTATAGTTAGCACATCGTATCGTATAGTATAGTACAGTACAGTACAGTACGTATAGTAATAGTACAGTTTAGTACAGTACAGTACAGTATAGCATAGTACAGTACAGTACAATATAGTACAGTACAGTTATAGTATAGTATGAGTACAGTATAGTATACTTACAGTACAGTATAGTACCAGTATAGTACAGTACCAGTACAGTATAGTACAGCGTACAGTCCGTATAGTATAGTACAGTACAGTACAGTATGTATAGTACAGTACAGTAATATAGTATGGTTGGTATGTTTATGTACAGTATAGTATAGTATAGTATAGTATAGTATAGTATCGTACGGTATGGTATGGTACAGTACAGTACAGTATAGTACAGTATAGTATAGCCCAGATAGTACAGTATAGTATAGTATAGTATAGTAAGTATAGTAACTCAGTACAGTACAGTACAATATAGTATAGTATAGCATAGTATGTATAGTACAGTATAGTATAGCACAGTATAGTACAGTATATCAGTATAGTGCAGTATAGTATAGTCCAGTACAGTACGTGCAGTACAGTATAGTATAGTATAGTCAGGGACACTTCTAGGGTTTTTGCTGCCTGAGACAAACTTTTGAACGCCACCCTTGATTATTTCCAGGGGTGGCACCAAACCGCTGCGTTTGGTTTAGGGTGCTAAAATGTCACAATTTTGAAACTCCTATCAATAGGTAAACAGTTCCTCAGACAGTCAATAAGAAATAATGTAAATTACTAGATATTACTTCCTTCTCTTGTGTTGCCATTACTATATTGCTTCTTTCAGGTTTTTGTTGATCAAAATAACCTATTCTATAGCCTGTGCTATACATGTTGGGTTCAAACTGTTACAATACATTAGAAATGCCATCCTCTATACCCCTGGCGTTGTTACTGGACTTGATTCCTGGCTCTATATCCCTGGCGTTATTATTACTGGACTTGATTCCTGGCTCTATACCCCTGGCGTTATTATTACTGGACTTGATTCCTGGCTCTATACCCCTGGCATTATTATTACTGTACTTGATTCCTGGCTCTATGCCCCTGGCATTGTTACTGGACTTGATTCCTGGCTTTATACCCCTGGCATTGTTACTGGAATTGATTCCTGGCTCTATACCCCTGGTATTGTTACTGGACTTGATTCCTGGCTCTATACCCCTGGCATTGTTACTGGACTTGATTCCTGGCTCTATACCCCTGGCATTGTTACTGGACTTGATTCCTGGCTCTATACCCCTGGCATTGTTACTGGACTTGATTCCTGGCCTTCTCGTCTTAACATTGTGCCTGTTTTCCTGATTTTCCTATCTACCACATGCCCTCTACTTGTTATTTTGGATTTAGCATTCCCATTCGACATTTTGACTTTCACTTCTGGTTTATGGCACAGAACTCATGTAATTTGGGAAATTAAAAATTCACGTTATCAGGAAATGAAAACAAAAATAAAGGTTCCATTGATTTCTCTTGTATATAAGTACATAATATTGTATTTTTACTAAACGTTCAGTATCAGTAAGGTTTGACTATAAAAGAAATAAAATTTTACAGTAAATTGTAGAATTATTTTAAGGTTGTTTGTTAGCTTAGAATGTTATTATAAGTTCTGAAAAAAAAACATCTGCTCCTCAGTGCCTGTGTCTATATTCAGTATAATGTACAGATCCTGTCTCTAGTCTCTATATAATGACGGTTACATTATCCAGTTCCTTACACTGATCTACAGATGAAGCTGAATCCTCTGTCCCCTGTGACTTTCTGTGCTACAAAGTGCTGTAGAAATGTTTTGATTATTTACCTAAAACTAAGAATAATTTCCTTCTATGTTATTGAATTGCTCAAAGTTTTGACTGAATTTCACCACCTAAAAGTGCTAATATGTGTAATAATTCTGTGTGTGGGACCCTGTACATGTGGGTTTCAGGCCAGAATCCCCGCTTGTCATCTAGAGATCGGTAAGATGCTTGCAGAATATGAATATTTCCAGGATGGAGACATTATAATTGGAGGAGTCATGACAGCTCATCATGAGATACAAAATACAAAGGGACACGAGAGAATAAAAAACTGTAATGAGTAAGTTAACTATTGTGATGATTCATTTGAAATTTAGATAAAGTTAATATATAGTGCATTTATTCAGAGTGAGAAATCTCCCATTTATTAACAGTATTGCCACATTCATGGGTGAAGAAAGAGACAAGACAACCAATTAGTCCTAACCAATCCAACAAGGTTATATTGTATAAATCTCTCATATCCAAGATCAAATAATGAGCCACATTAAAGTGTACAGAGATAAAGATAAACAACTAGCCCCGAAGGGAGCAAAGAACAGGAACAGTACAGTACAGTATAGTACAGTATAGTAAATAGTATGGTATGGTACAGTATAGTATAGTACAGTATAGTACAGTATAGTTCAGTATAGTATAGTATAGTACAGTATAGTACAGTATAGTACAGTATAGTATAGTACAGTATAGTATAGTACAGTACATTACAGTACAGTATAGTACAGTACAGTATAGTATAGTACAGTATAGTACAGTACAGTATATTACAAAATAGTATATAAGGGATAATACGCCCCTTACAGTGTAATATAAGGATATAAAGACACAGAGGAGTTCCCTGACCATATAGAAGCACGAGACCGAAGGTCGAGTTCTTTTATACAGGACAGGGAACTCCGAGGTGACTTTATAAACCTTATATTACACTGTAATGGGGCGTATAATTTCTTATAATATATAAGTTTAAAAAATTTTTATTTGATGGCTAGTCCCTTTACTAAATCCCTAACTATCCTTTCTCCCTTTACTAAATAATTAAACTAAATACATAGTGACCCCCTGAAATAAAATAGATTAATTAATACATACCAGATTGACTGGTATGAGTAGAAATCCTCTTCAGCCTTTTCTCAGGAATTCCTGGCTCCGTTTTCTTTCTGTCCTCTTTCCCCTTTAAAAAATCAGTTTCCCTGTCAAACCCTGCAATAAAAAACATCACTGTAACACACAGACATTTACTGGTCATAAATTCCTTATCTGAATCCTTCGTTTAAAATCCCTCTTACCCGGTAACTTGTTAAAACCTTTCAGCCGTGACACAAACTCCTGCAGCCCTCCAGATGATGTTAAGCAGAGCATGCAGGGGAAGCTGTCAGTACGCTGACATGCACGCTCTGCTTAACATCATCCGGAGGGCTGCAGGAGACAGTATAGTGTGCAGCACAGTATAGTACAGTACAGTACAGTATAGTATAGTATAGTACAGTATAGTATAGTATTTGAGGTTGAATAAAGACATACGTACATCCGGTACGCTACAGTACAGTATAGTATAGTACAGTACAGCACAGTATAGTAAAGTACAGTATAGTATAGTATAGTACAGTATTGTATAATACAGTATAGTACAGTTTAGTATAGTATAGTACATTGTAGTATAGTACAGTATAGTATAGTATAGTACAGTATAGTACAGTATAGTATAGTACAGTATAGTATAGTATTTGAGTTTGAGGTTAAATAAAGGCATACGTACAGCACAGTATAGTATAGTACAGTACAGTATAGTACAGTACAGTATAGTACAATATAGTACAGTACAGTACAGTATAGTATAGTACAGTATAGTATAGTATATTATAGTATAGTATAGTATAGTACAGTATAGCATAGTATAGTACAGTATTGTATAGTACAGTATAGTACAGTATAGTACAGTTTAGTATATTATAGTACAGTGCAGCACAGTATAGTATAGTACAATACAGTATAGTATAGTACAGTATAGTACAGTACAGTATAGTATAGTTTAGTACAGCATAGTATAGTACAGTACAGTATAGTATAGTACAGTGTAGTATAGTGTAGTATAGTATTGTATTGTATAGTACAGTATAGTATAGTACAGTTTAATATAGTATAGTACAGTGTAGTAAAGTATAGTACAGTACAGTACAGTATAGTTTAGTACAGTACAGTATAGTATTTAAGTTTGAGGTTGAGTAAAGACATACATACATCCGGTACAGTACAGTATAGTATAGTACAGTACAGCACAGTATAGTATAGTACAGTATAGCATAGTACAGTATAGTATAGTACAGTATAGTACAGTATAGTACAGTATAGTATAGTATGGTACAGTACGGTACAGTACAGTATAGTATTGTATAGTACAGTACAGTATAGTATAGTACAGTATAGTACTGTATAGTATAGTATGGCTCAGTACGGTACAGTACAGTATAGTACAGTATAGTATAGCACAGTACAGTATAGTATAGTATAGTACAGTACAGTACAGTACAGTATAGTATAGTACAGTTTAGTACAGTACAGTACAGTATAGCATAGTACAGTACAGTACAATATAGTACAGTACAGTATAGTATAGTATAGTACAGTATAGTATAGTACAGTACAGTATAGTACAGTATAGTACAGTACAGTACAGTATAGTACAGTACAGTACAGTATAGTATAGTACAGTACAGTACAGTATAGTATAGTACAGTACAGTATAGTATAGTATGGTATGGTATGTTATAGTACAGTATAGTATAGTATAGTATAGTATAGTATAGTATAGTACGGTATGGTATGGTACAGTACAGTACAGTATAGTACAGTATAGTATAGCACAGTATAGTACAGTATAGTATAGTATAGTATAGTACAGTATAGTACTACAGTACAGTACAGTACAATATAGTATAGTATAGCATAGTATAGTATAGTACAGTATAGTATAGCACAGTATAGTACAGTATAGTACAGTATAGTGCAGTATAGTATAGTACAGTACAGTACAGTGCAGTACAGTATAGTATAGTATAGTCAGGGACACTTCTAGGGTTTTTGCTGCCTGAGACAAACTTTTGAACGCCACCCTTGATTATTTCCAGGGGTGGCACCAAACCGCTGCGTTTGGTTTTAGGGTGGCTAAAATGTCACAATTTTGAAACTCCTATCACATAGGTAAACAGTTCCTCAGACAGTCAATAAGAAATAATGTAAATTACTAGATATTACATTCCTTTCTCTTGTGTTGCCATTACTATATTGCTTCTTTCAGGTTTTTGTTGATCAAAATAACCTATTCTATAGCCTGTGCTATACATGTTGGGTTCAACTGTTACAATACATTAGAAATGCCATACTTTCTGTAGTATAAAGTATTTTAGCCAAAAGATTTGAAAGCCTTCCACCATGTCAAGGTAGACTCTTTCAGCTGGGCCCTAACTCACCCAATTAGTCTAACCTTGCCTTATCAAACTAACTAAAGCTAACCTAACCATATATAAAATGATTTTAACAACATCATATCTGTTACTAAGGAAAAAAATTTTCTCAAGTGGAAAAAAATTCCACCACTGCCTGTCTGCCGCCTTTCTTCTTCAGTGCAGGGGTGCCACCTGAGACAAATGTCTCACTCTGCCTAATAGTAGAAGTGGCCCTGAGTATAGTATGGTATAGTATAGCATAGTATAGTACAGTATAGTATGGCACGGTACGGTACAGTAGAGTATAGTATAGTATAGTATAGTACAGTACAGCACAGTATAGTATAGTACAGTACAGTACAGTAAAATATAGTACAGCATAGTATAGTACAGTACAGTAATGTATAGTATAGTATAGTATAGTATAGAACAGTATAGTATAGTACAGAACAGTATAGTATAGTATAGTATAGTATAGTATAGTATAGTACAGTATAGTTTAGTACAGTATAGTAAAGTACAGTACAGTATAGTATAGTACATTATAGTACAGTATAGTATAGTACAGTACAGTAAAGAACAATATAGTACAGTACAGTATAGTATAGTATAATACAGTATAGTATAGTATAGTACAATACAGTGCATTATAGTATAGTACAGTATAGTATAGTATAGTACAGTACAGTATACTATAGTATAGTACAGCACAGTATAGTATAGTATAGTACAGTGTAGTATAGTATAGTACAGTACAGTATAGTATAGTACAGTATAGTATAGTATAGTATAGTACAGTATAGTACAGTATAGTATAGTACAGTATAGTATAGTACAGTATAGTACAGTATAGTATAGTACAGTATAGTATAGTACAGTACAGTTCAGTATAGTATAGTACTGTATAGTATAGTATTTGAGGTTGAATAAAGACATACATACATTCTGTACACTACAGTACAGTAAAGCATAGTACAGTACAGCACAGTATAGTATAGTACAGTATAGTAAAGTATAGTACAGTATAGTATAGTACAGTATAGTATAGTATAGTACAGTATAGTATAGTATAGTATAGTACAGTATAGTACTACAGTACAGTACAGTATAGTATAGTATAGTACAGAATAGTACAATATAGTACAGTACAGTATAGTATAGTACAGTATAGTATATTATAGTACAGTATAGTATAGTACAGTATAGTACAGTACAGTACAGTATTGTATAGTATAGTACAGTACAGTATAGTATAGTACAGTGCAGCACAGTATAGTATAGTACAATACAGTATAGTATAGTACAATACAGTACAGTATAGTACAGTATAGTATAGTACAGTATAGTACAGTACAGTATAGTATAGTTTATTACAGTATAGTATAGTATAGTACAGTACAGTGTAGTATAGTACAGTATAGTAAAGTATAGTACAGTATAGTACAGTACAGTATAGTATAGTACAGTATAGTATATTATAGTACAGTATAGTATAGTACAGTATAGTATAGTACAGTATAGTATAGTACAGTATAGTACAGTACAGTACAGTATTGTATAGTATAGCACAGCACAGTATAGTATAGTACAGTGCAGCACAGTATAGTACAGTACAGTACAGTATAGTATAGTACAGTATAGTACAGTACAGTATAGTATAGTTTATTACAGTATAGTATAGTACAGTATAGTATAGTACAGTACAGTGTAGTATAGTACAGTATAGTAAAGTATAGTACAGTGGGTCTCTGATGAAGCGGCAGGATCGCCGTGAAACGCTTAAGACCACTGCTTGGTTGCACCACTGTTGTATTGTGCACAGCCATTGATGATTATGTGTGTGGTTGGAATAAACTGAAGTTGATATGCACTCGTTGTGATTGATTCCTGGTTTCGGAGCGGCCCGCTCCCTGATGTCTGGTTCCCGTTCCTAGTATCGTGAGACTCCGCTGAAGTCTCGTTCTGGGAGATCGGATCTGCACGCCGGGATACAGCCCAACGTGGTTGCCGCACGGATACTATTTGGTGAGCGCTCCTGGTCCGGTACCTGGTATGTGGTTTCTATAGTACAGTATAGTACTACAGTACAGTACAGTACTACAGTACAGTACAGTACAATATAGTATAGTATAGCATAGTATAGTATAGTACAGTGCAGTATAGTACAGTAGAGTACAGTATAGTAAAGTTTAATATAGTATAGTACAGTATAGTACAGTATAGTGTAGTACAGTACAGTATAGTATAGTATTTAAGTTTGAGGTTGAATTAAGACATACATACATCCGGTACAGTACAGTACAGTATAGTATAGTACAGTACAGCACAGTATAGTATAGTACAGTACAGTACAGTATAGTATAGTACAGTATAGTACAGTACAGTATAGTATAGTATAGTATAGTACAGTATAGTACAGTATAGTACAGTATAGTATAGTACAGTATAGCATAGTACAGTATAGTACAGTATAGAACAATATAGTATAGTATAGTACAGTATAGTACTACAGTACAGTATAGTATAGTAATAGTACAGTTTAGTACAGAACAGTATAATATAGTACAATATAGTACAGTGCAGTATAGTATAGTATAGTATAGTACAGTATAGTATAGTCTAGTATAGTACAGTATAGTATAGTACAGTACAGCACAGTATAGTATAGTACAGTACAGTACAGTATAGTATAGTACAGTATAGCATAGTACAGTATAGTACAGTATAGAAAAATTGTATAGTATAAGTACGTAAGTAACTACAGTACGTAGTATAGTATAGCATTAAATAGTACAGTAACAGTATAATAATAGTACAATATAGTAAAGTGCAGTATAGTATAGTATATTATAGTACAGTATAGTATAGTCTATAGTATAGTACAGTATGTCTAGTACAGTACAACAGTATAGTATAGTTACAGTAACAGTACAGTATAGTATAGTACAGTATATGCATAGTACAGTATAGTACAGTATAGAACAATATAGTATAGTATAGTACAGTATAGTACTACAGTACAGTATAGTATAGTATGGTATAGTATAGTACAGTACAGAACAGTATAATATAGTACAATATAGTACAGTGCAGTATAGTATAGTATATTATAGTCTAGTATAGTACAGTATAGTATAGTACAGTATAGTACAGTATAGCATATTGTAGTACAGTATAGTAGTATAGTACACTATAGTACAGTATAGTACGGTATAGTATAGTATAGTACAGTATAGTACTATACTATAAAGACACATAGTTGAATAAAGACACACGTACATCCAGTCCAACCTACTGCCTAACTGTTGATCCAGAGGAAGGCAAAAAAAAAAAAAAAAGAATTATGAAGGGGAGAAAAATCCTTTCCTGACCGGCAACTAATTGGAAATTTTATTCAGCTTTTTATTAAACTGACCAATGAACCTGCCATAACAACGTCCACTGGAGTTCCATAGTTTTACCGTTCTCACAGTGAAAAACCCTTTCCCAACTTGAAGCCTAAACCTTTTTTCTTCAAGGTTTAAGGGATGTCCTCGTGTCGTCTGACATGTTCTATTGGATAGTTTATTGTATGGCCCGTTAATGTATTTATACACAGTAATCATATCCCCACGCAAGCGCCTTTTCTCCAGCTTACATAATTGTAGCTTTTCCAGTCTCTCTTCATATTCAAACTCTCCCAATCCTCTTATAAATTTTGTTGCCCTTCTCTGAACCCTTTCCATTTCCAAGATGTCATTTTTGTACACAGGATTCCAAAATTGCACTGCATATTCCAAATGAGGCCTTACCAGTGCTTTATAAAGGGGGAGAATAACATTTTCCTCCCTTATCTGTTGTATTCAATTAGATCGGTCCAGGAGTTTTATTAATATTAACCTTATTTAGTTCTTTCTGTACCATATCCTCGGTTACAATGGCCTAGATAAAACTGAACTTAGCTCCCTAAGTACCCGAGGATGTATTGTATCCGATCCAGGAGATTTATTAATTTATTTTATTATTTTTTTTTAATGAATACAACAGATATACCATGACCTGGATGAATGAGAACCTTCACAAACATTTTCCTCCCTTGAATCCATACCTCTCTTTATACAAGACAATACCATGATGGCTCTGACTGTTGCCGCCTGGCACTGCTTGCTACCTTTATTTTTGTTATCCACCAAAACTCCAAGATCCCTTTCCAACAGGGATTCACTTAACACAGAGCCATTTATAGTACAAGTAGCACAAGGATTTTTAAGTCCAAAATGCATCACCTTACATTTCTCAACATAGAATCTCATCTGCCACTTAGCAGCCCAATGTGACAATCTATCTAGATCCCCCTGGAACGATTGCACATCCTCTGAAGTTTTTAATGGTCGACAAAGTTTTGTGTTCTCAGGAAACACAGAAACCTTGCTGACAATCCCCACTTCCAAATCATTAATAAATAGATTAAATAGAAGCGGCCCCAACACAGAACCCTGTTGCCCCCACTTAGCACTTTAGTCCATAATGATGAAGCCCCATTAACAACTACTCTCTGCATCCTATTCATTAACCAATTTTCTATCCATGTACAAATGTGACTCCCCAGACCAACAGACCTTAGCTTATACATTAGTCGCCTATGGGGGGCTGTATCAAAAGCCTTTGCAAAATCTAAGTAAACTACATCTACTGCTATACCAGAGTCTAAATTTCTACTGACTTCCTCATAAAAGCCAAGCAAGTTAGTTTGACAAGATCTATTCCTCCTAAATCCATGCTGGTTACTACTTATAATGTCAGTCCTTGAAACATACTCTAGAACATGTTCCCTTATTAAACTTTCCAGGATCTTCCCCACCACTGAAGTTAAACTTACAGGCCTGTAATTACCCGGCTGTGAATGACGACCCTTTTTGAATATTGGAATAACATCAGCCTTTTTCCAATCCAGAGGCACACCACCGGACATGAGGGAATCTGCAAAAATAAGAAACAATGGCCTAGATAAAACTGAACTTAGCTCCCTAAGTACCCGAGGATGTATTTTATCCGGTCCAGGAGTTTTATTAATATTAACCTTATTTAGTTCTTTCTGTACCATATCCTCGGTTACAATGGCCTAGATAAAACTGAACTTAGCTCCCTAAGTACCCGAGGATGTATTGTATCCGATCCAGGAGATTTATTAATTTATTTTATTATTTTTTTTTAATGTCTTTTATGATACTGTTTACATAAAAGACATTCAAAAAATTCAATATATTAAAGTTTACATGCAATGTGACCAGTGAAATTACATGACAGTGCTTAAATAGGATATAATTATCCTCCAATGCAAAGAAAAGTCCTGGAGCTATTGGTTAGTCCTCTTACCACCTTGTTCCCAACACCCGTGTAATAGACCTTCCGTCTCTATCCTCCTCTCTCCGTTCTACCCTCGCTGCCCTCATGTCTGACTCTCCATCTCCTGTCCTTGTTCCCAACACCTGTGTAATAGACCTTCCGGGTCTATCCTCCTCTCTCCGTTCTACCCTCGCTGCCCTCATGTCTGACTCTCCATCTCCTGTCCTTGTTCCCAACACCTGTGTAATAGACCTTCCGGGTCTATCCTCCTCTCTCAGTTCTACCCTCGCTGCCCTCATGTCTGACTCTCCGTCTCCTGTCCTTGTTCCCAACACTTGTGTAATAGACCTTCCGTCTCTATCCTCCTCTCTCAGTTCTACCCTCGCTGCCCTCATGTCTGACTCTAACCCTGATTCCCTAATACATTCCTATAACTCTATCTTATCCACTACTATCGACTCCTTTGCCCCCCTACAAACTCACAAACGTCACCCGCTAATCCCCATCCTTGGCTCAATTAAGATACCAAGTTCCTACCCCACTGTACTCGTGTATCTGAGCAGCTGTGGAAAGTCACGCAGTTAGGTGGACTTTAACCATTTCAAGCTCATGTTGTCGTATCTTAATTCACCTCTTTCAGCAGCTAAACACTCCGACTTTATCACACTTATAAACAATAACAAAATAACCCATGTTGTCTATTTTCACTATTTAACACTCTCTTGCAGCCTCCTCTACTGACACTCTCATTCCATTAACGCTCCTCAGGATATTGCAGACTATTACAGAAATAAAATAGATGATATCCGCACTCTAATCCCCTCACCCCAGGGCAACTTTCGCCTTCTTCTGCCTGCCCCACCGCCTGCAGTCCTGCAATCTTTCACCCCTGTCACCCAGTCTGAAGTCTTCCACCTCCTATTGTCCTCGCCACTTACAATGTGAACCCTTGATCCCATGCCCTCCTTCCTACTCAGACACTGCGCTAAAATCCTTTCCCCTGCTATTACTCACATTTCTAATTCCTCCCTGACCTCTGGGATTTTTCCTGCTGCCTTTAAACATGCGTGTGTCAAAACTCTTCTTAAAAAACCCTCTCTGGACCCAACCTGTCTGTCAAACTACCGCCCTGTCTGTCAAACTACCGCCCTGTCTGTCAAACTACCGCTATGTCTCCCTTTTACCGTTTGCATCAAAACTCTTAGAATGTCTCGTCTCTACACGCATTATTAAATACCTCCATGCTAATAACTTATTGGACCCTTTACAGTCAGAATTCCAACTGGGTCATTCAACTGAAACGTCCCTCTGCAAAGTTTCAAATGACCTACAAGCTGCCAAAGTCAAAAGGACAGTTCTCGGTCCTCATTCTCCTTGACCTATCGGCTGCCTTTGATACTGTGGACCACTCTCTTCTTATGCAGATTCTATATTCTCTGGGCATTCGAAATAAAGCTGCAGCGTGGTTATCTACTTATCTCCCTAACGGATCTTTTTCTGTCTCTTTTGCTAATAAGACTTACTCTCTGTTCCGCTTAGTGTGGGGGTCCCTCAGGGCTCGGTTTTAGGGTCCTTGTTCTCCCTCTACACTATCTCTCTGGGAGAAATAATCAGTTCTTTCGGTTTTAAGCATCACTTATATGCTGATGATCCCCAAATCTACTTGTCCACCCCCACACTAACCCCTGAAGTTCAATCCCAAATCTCTAAATGTCTGCTCTCTATCTCTTCCTGGATGGCACCGCCTTAAACTCAATTTATCCAAAACTAAATTAATTATTTCCCCTCCTAAACTGGGACCTAGTCCACCTTTCTCCATCTCTATTGACAATATGGTCATTAACCCAGGTGAATCTGCACACTGCCTTGGAGTGATCTTTGTCTCCTCTCTTTCCTTCCATCATTACATTAACGATGTCGCTAGGACCTGTCGTTTTCTCCTTCGCAATATTGCCAAGATCTGCCCTTTTTTCTCTCTCTTCACTACTAAAATGCTCATCCATGCCCTTATAATCTCCCGTCTTGACTACTGTAACATTCTACTGCTTGGACTCCTTGCCTCTCATCTCTCTCCTCTCCAGTCTTAAACTCGGCAGCTCAGATCATCTCGCTCTCCTCCAAAAGAGAACCCGCAACCCCGATACTTCAGTCGATAGGGTGGCTTCCCATCAAACAAAGAATCATATTCAATACCCTACTTTTAACCTTTAAATTCCTTCGCTCTACTGCACCTCCCTACTTATCCTCTCTCTTGGTCCCTTATGTTCCAGGCCGTGCCCTCCGTTCCTCGCAAGAAAATCTTCTCCACAGACCTCCAACAAACACTGCTGCCTCCCACCATAAACCATTCTCTCTTGCTGCTCCCTACCTTTATAACTCTCTCCCTCTCTCGCTTCGCCTGGTGACATCCATTAATACTTTCACATCTAGACTGTTATCCTACCTTTATAACTCTCTCCCTCTCTCGCTTCGCCTGGTGACATCCATTAATACTTTCCCATCTAGACTGTTATCCTACCTTTATAACTCTCTCCCTCTCTCGTTTCACCTGGTGACATCCATTAATACTTTCATATCTAGACTGTTATCCTACCTTTCTGAGCACAAGCACAACTAATGATTGTTAGCCCTTTTAAGCACTTTGTACCCATCCCCCTCACTTGTATCTGTATGTTGTCCCTCCCACTTAGATTGTAAGCTCTTCGGGGCAGGGTTCTCATTCCTAATGTGTCAAGGCTTGTTGAACTTATATGCATTTATACATAATTTATATATATGCTTTCTTAACTGATGTATGAAATTGTATTTAAAGGGGAACTGTGATCTCCAAACAAGTTTATTTTAAATGAAAGGCCAGGTTCATACCTTTAAAACGAGCCATCAACCACCTCTCTACGTGCTGCACAGCCCAAAATATGAAGACATCACTGATCAGAAAGTTAAGGGCTGGGAGGTTATGAATCTCTGGTCAGAAATACTATTTCCTCCTCTAATCTGCAGTTGGCACATACTCAGTGCATGACTGAAGGGTAGGAGGGGGTGGGGAGAACCGCACAGCCCATAACACTGCTTTTTTTAATGCCTCCCACTTGCTGGCCCTTCCCAATCGTGGATCCTGTGGCCCCTCCCCCCACTTGCCCTGAGTGGGAGGGGCCCCAAGGCCTGCAAGTGGGAGGGGCTGTGGGCCCTCAAGTGGGAGGGGGCCCATAAGTATGGGCCCTGGGGCCCACAAGAGGAAGGGGCCCCTAAGTGGGAGGGGCCACACATGGGAGGGGCCCCAGAGCCATGAGTGGGAGGGGTCCCAGAGCCATGAGTGGGAGGGGCCCCAGAGCACATGAGTGGGAGGGGCCACACGAGTCTGCAAGGGAAAGGCACAAGGGGCTGCAAGGGGAGGGGCCATGGGGGTTCACAAGGAGGTGGAAACACGGAAGAGGGACTATCAAATGGTTTAAGTGCAGGAAGCAGGAAGTACAGGGGACATGGTGATGCTGCAACCATATCACACATGTAAATATCTTCAAAACTATGTAAAATAAATAATGAAAGTAAATTGCAAAAATCCTCAGGAAAGCAATTCCTGTCAATTTACCTAAAGTCATTTTTGGACCACAGTTACCCTTTAACATAATTTAATTTTTATCTACTTGTATAATGGCTTGCACTTATCCTCTTGTTTGTATACTCTGTATTTTTTAATGTACAGCGCTGCGTACCCAAGTGGCGCTATATAAATAAACATTTACATACATACTGTATAATCTGTATTGTTATAATGTACAGCGCTGTGTACCCAAGTGGCGCTATATAAATAAACATATACATACATACTGTATAATCGGTATTTTTTAATGTACAGCGCTCCGTACCCAAGTGGCGCTATATAAATAAACATATCATACATACTGTATCTATATTGCTATATACACAGTGCTGTGTACCCAAGTGGTGCTATATAATAAACATAACATACTACTGTATAATCTGTATTGTTATAATGTACAGCGATGTTCCCCAAGTGGCGCTATATAAATAACATATACATACTACTGTATAATCTGTATTGTTTAAATATACAGCGCTGTGTCCCCAATGGCGCTATATAATAAACATATACATACATACTGTATAATCTGTATTGTTATAATGTACAGCATGTGTCCCCAAGTGGCGCTATATAAATAACATATACATACATACTGTATAATCTGTATTGTTATAATGTACAGCGCTGTGTCGCCCAGTGGCACTATATAAATAAACAATACAACATACGTATCTGAATTCTTATAATGTACAGTGCTGTGTCCCCAAATGGTGCTTTATAAATAAACATATACATACATACTGTATAATCTGTATTGTTATAATGTACAGCGCTGTGTACCCAAGTGGCGCTATATAAATAAACATATGCATACATACTGTATAATCTGTATTGTTATAATGTACAGCGCTGTGTCCCCAAGTGGCGCTATATAAATAAACATATACATACATACTGTATAATCTGTATTGTTATAATGTACAGCGCTGTGTCCCCAAGTGGCACTATATAAATAAACATATACATACATACTGTATAATATGTATTGTTATAATTTACAGCACTGTGTCCCCAAGTGGTGCTTTATAAATAAACATATACATACCGTATATACTCGAGTATAAACCGAGGTACCCAATTTCAGCTAAAACTCCTGATAAAAGTTGTTGACCCGAGTATAAACCGAGGGTAGAAACTTGGCATTCAAGATGTTTGGAACACTACAACTCCCAGCTAAAAAAGCATGCTGGGAGTTGTAGTTTCCAACATCTTGAATGCCAAGTGAGGGTGGCATTCAAGATGTTTGGAAACTACAACTCCCAGCATGCTTTATTGCTGGAGTTGTAGTTCCAAACATCTTGAATGCCACCCTCACTTGGCATTCAAGATGTTTGGAAACTACAACTCCCAGCTAATAAACCATGCTGGGAGTTGTAGTTCCCAACATCTTGAATGCCCCCCTCACCCAGTTCAGTTTTTCCTGTGGGCTCTTCTCCCCTCCCTCCATCCAAGCCTCTGCTCATCAGGCTCTGCTACATCCAAGGGCTCTGCTACATCCAAGGGCTCTGCGACATCCAAGGGCTTCCGGCAGGTGCGTTATCCTGAGCATTCCGGCACCGCGCGCTCATTCCAGTACTGCGCGCCGGCTGACGTCCTGCCAGGCGCCGGGCAGTGACGTCAGCGGCGCGCACACACAGAAAGATCGTGCGGCTGCCAAATGCTCAGGTAAGCTACTGACTCGAGTATAAACCGAGTCCAAGTTTCAGGCTGATTTTTCAGCCTGAAATCTCGGTTATACTCGAGTATATACGGTACATACTGTATAATCTGTACTATATGTCCAGCGCTGTGACCCAAGTGGCGCTATATAAATAACACATATACATACATACTGTATAATCTGTATTGTTAGAATGTACAGCGTTGTACCCAAGTGGCGCTATATAAATAACATATACTACACACTGTATAATCTGTATTGTTATATGTACGCGCCGTTTACCCAAGTGGCGCTTTAAATAAACATATACATACATACTGTATATCTGTATTGTTATAATGTACGGCGCTGTGTCCCCAAGTGGCGCTATAATAAATAAACATACATACTAACTCTGTATAATCTGTGTTATAATGTACAGCGCTGTGTACCCAAGTGGCGCATATAAATAAACATATACATACTGTATAATCTGTATTGTTATAATGTACACGCGCGTGTCCCCAAGTGGCGCTATATAATAAACATATACATACATACTGTATAATCTGTATTGTTATAATGTACACGCCGTGTACCCAAGTGGCGCTATATAAATAAGCATATACATATATACTGTATAATCTTGTATTGATATGTACAGCTCTGTGTACCCAAGTGGCGCTATAACATAAACATACATACAACTGTATAATCTGTATTGTTTCTGAATTGATAATGAACAGCGCTGTGTCCCCAAGTGGCGTATATAAATAAACATATACATACATACTGTATAATCTGTATTGTTATAATGTACAGCGCTGCGTCCCCCAAGTGGCGCTATATAAATAAACATATACATACATACTGTATAATCTGTATTGTTATAATTCAAGCGCTGCGTCCCCAAGTGGCGCTATATAAATAAACATATACATACATACTGTATAATCTGTATTGTTATAATGTACAGCGATGTGTCCCCAAGTGGCGCTATATAAATAAACATATACATACATACTGATTATAACAATACAGATTATACATATGTATGTACATGTTTATTTATATAGCGCCACTTGGGGACACAGCGCTGTACATTATAACAATACAGATTATACAGTATGTATGTATATGTTTATTTAATAGTGCCACTTGGGGACACAGCGCTGTACATTATAACACATAACAGATTATCAGTATGTATGTATATGTTTATTTATATACGCCACTTGGGTACGCAGCGCTGACATTATAACAATACAGATTACAGTATGTTGTTTATGTTTATTTATAGCGCCACTTGGGGATGCAGCGCTGTACATTAAACAATACAGATTATACAGTATGTATGTATGTTTATTTATATAGCGCCACTTGGGGACACAGCGCTGTACATTATACAATACAGAAACAATACAGATTCATAGTTTATATGTTTATATAGCGCCACTTGGGTACACAGCGCTGTACATTATAACAATACAGATCTTATACAGTATGTATTTATATGCTTTTTATATAGCGCCACTGGGTACACGCGCTGTACATTATAACAATACAGATTATACAGTATGTATGTATATGTTTATTATATAGCTCCACTTGGGTCACGCGCGCTGTACATTATAACAATACAGATTATACAGTATGTATGTATATTTATTTATTAATACGCCACTTGGGATGCAGCGCTGTACATTATAACAATACAGATATCACAGTATGTATTTATGTTTATTATATAGCCACTTGGGTACACACGTGTACATATACCTACAATTATACAGTATGATGTATATTTATTATATAGCCCACTGGGACACAGCGCTGTACATTATAACAATACAGATTATACAGTATGTATGTACATGTATTATTTATATAGTGCCACTTGGGTACACAGCGCTGTCATTATAACAATACAGATTATACACGTAGTATGTATGTATATGTTATTTAATAGGCCACTTGGGGCACAGCGCTGTACATATAACAATACAGATTATACAGTATGTATGTATATGTTTATTTATATAGCGCCACTTGGGGACACAGCGCTGTACATTATAACAATACAGAAACAATACAGATTATACAGTATGTATGTATATGTTTATATAGCGCCACTTGGGTACACAGCGCTGTACATTATAACAATACAGATTATACAGTATGTATGTATATGTTTATTTATATAGCGCCACTTGGGGACGCAGCACTGTACATTATAACAATACAGATTATCAGTATGTAGTATAGTGTTTATTTATATACGCCACTTGGATACACAGCGCGTACATATAACAATACAGATTATACAGTATGTATGTATATGTTTTTTATATAGCGCCACTTGGGGACACAGCGCTGTACTTATAACAATACAGATTATACAGTATGTATGTATATGCTTATTTATTAGCGCCACTTGGGGACACAGCACTGTACATTATAACAATACAGATTATACAGTATGTATGTATATGTTTTATATAGCGCCACTTGGGTACACAGCGCGGTACATTATAACAATACAGTTATACAGTATGTTAGTATATGTTTATTTATAGGCGCCATTGGTACACAGCGCTGTACATTATAACAATACGATTATACAGTATGTATGTATATGTTTATATATAGCGCCACTTGGGGACACAGCGCTGACATTATAACAATACAGATTATACAGTATGTATGTATATGTTTATTTATATAGCGCCACTTGGGGACGCAGCGCTGTACATTATACAAACAGATTATACAGTATGTATGTATATGTTTATTTATATAGCGCCACTTGGGACGCAGCGCTGTACATTATAACAATACAGATTATACAGTATGTATGTATATGTTTATTTATTACGCCACTTGGGGACACAGCGCTGTACAATACAATTCAGAAACAATACAGATTATACAGTATGTATGTATATGTTTATATAGCGCCACTTGGGTACACAGACTGTACATTATAAAATAACGATTATACAGTATATATGTATATGCTTATTTATATAGCGCCACTTGGGTACACGCGCTGTACATTATAACAATACAGATTATACAGTATGTATGTATATGTTTATTATATAGCGCCACTTGGGGACCGGCGCTGTACATTATAACAATACAGATTACAGTATTTATATGTTTATTTATATAGCGCCACTTGGGTACACAGCGCTGTACATTATACAATACAGATTATACAGTATGTATGTATATGTTTATTTTATATAGCGCCACTTGGGACACAGCGCCGTACATTATAACAATACAGATTATACAGTATGTATGTATATGTTTTTTATATAGCGCCACTTGGGTACACGGCGCGTACAATAACATACAGATTATACAGTGTGTATGTATATGTTATTTATATAGCGCCACTTGGGTACACAGCGCTGTACATTCTAACAATACAGATTATACAGTATGTATGTATATGTTTATTTATATAGCGCCACTTGGGTACACAGCGCTGTACATTATAATACAGATTATACAGTATGTACCGTATATACTCGAGTATAAACCGAGTTTTTCAGGCTGAAAAATCAGCCTGAAAACTTGGACTCGGTTTATACTCGAGTCAGTAGCTTACCTGAGCATTCTGGCAGCCGCACGATCTTTCTGTGTAGTGGCGCCCGGCCTGACGTCACTGCCCGGCGCCTGGCAGTGACGTCAGCCGGCGCGCCAGTACTGGAATGAGCGCGCGGCTGCCGGAATGCTCAGGATAACGCACCTGCCAGGAAGCCCTTGGATGTAGCAGAGCCCTTGGATGTAAGCATGGCCCTTGGATGTAGCAGAGCCTTGGATGGAGGAGAGGGGAGAAGAGCCCACAGGTAAAAACTGAACTGGGTGAGGGGGGCATTCAAGATGTTTGGGAACTACAACTCCCAGCATGCTTTATTAGCTGGGAGTTGTAGTTTCCAAACATCTTGAATGCCAAGTGAGGTGGCATTCAAGATGTTTGGAAACTACAACTCCCAGCTAATAAAGCATGCTGGGAGTTGTAGTTCCAAACATCTTGAATGCCACCCTCACTTGGCATTCAAGATGTTGGAAACTACAACTCCCAGCATGCTTTTTTAGCTGGAGTTGTAGTTTCCAAACATCTTGAATGCCAAGTTTCTACCCTCGGTTATACTCGGGTCAACAACTTTTATCAGGAGTTTTAGCTGAAATTGGGTACCTCGGTTTATACTCGGGTCGGTTTATACTCGAGTATATAGGGTATGTATATGTTTATTTATAAAGCACCACTTGGGGACACAGCGCTGTAAATTATAACAATACATATTATACAGTATGTATGTATATGTTTATTTATATAGTGCCACTTGGGGACCACGCGCTGTACATTATAACAATCAGATTATACGTATGTATGTATATGTTTATTTATATAGCGCACGGGACACAGCGTGTACATTATACAATACAGATTATACAGTATGTAGCATATGTTTATTTAATAGCGCCACTGGGTACACAGCGCTGTACATTATAACAATACAGATTATACAGTATGTATGTATATGTTTATTTATAAAGCACCATTTGGGGACACAGCGCTGTACATTATAAGAATTCAGATTATACAGTATGTATGTATATGTTTATTTATAGGCCACTTGGACACAGCGCTGTACATTATAACAATACAGATTATAACAGTATGTATGGTATATGTTTTTTTATATAGCGCCACTTGGGGGACACATCGCTGTACTTATAACAACCGATTATACAGTATGTATGTAATGTTTATTTATTAGCGCCACTTGGGACACAGCGCTGTACTTATAACAATACAGATATA
>JAACNH010000143.1:197413-271745 GCA_019447015.1 Hymenochirus boettgeri | reverse complement strand
CAATGTCTAACACTAGGTCATTTATAAATAGGATAAAGAGTACCAGACCCAAGACACACCCCTGAGGAACATCACTAACAACACTGGTCCAACTAGACAATGTTTCATAAATAACCACTCTTTATAATCTATCCTTTATCAAACACAGAGATCGTACTATCAATTTCTAACACTAGGTCATTTATAAATAGGATAAAGAGTACTGGAACCAGGACACAGCCCTGAGGAACATCACTAACAACACTGGTCCAACTAGATAATGTTTCATAAATAACCACTCTTTATAATCTATCCTTTATCAAACACATAGATCGTACTATCAATGTCTAACACTAGGTCATTTATAAATAGGATAAAGAGTACCGGACCTAGGACACACCCCTGAGGAACATCACTAACAACACTGGTCCAACTAGATAATGTTCCATTAATAACCACTCTTTATAATCTATCCTTTATCAAACACAGAGATCGTACTATCAATGTCTAACACTAGGTCATTTATAAATAGGATAAAGAGTACCAGACCTAGGACACACCCCTGAGGAACATCACTACCAACACTGGTCCAACTAGATAATGTTCCATTAATAACCACTCTTTATAATCTATCCTTTATCAAACACAGAGATCATTGGACCAGTGTTGTTATTGATGTTTCTGGGACCCAGGAAGCAGGAGATCTCCAGATGCCATTATAGAAGAGGAGGAAGCCAGCAACATTCAAGGAGTAAAGGTAGGCTATGGGGGGATGGAACAAGAAAATAACCAAAGTGGCCGCGAGGAAACAACATCTACTACATGACTGGCAGTAATCTGTATGGGTATGAAGACAGACGCTGTGTACCAAGTGGCGCTATATAATAAACAATTATACACATCTGTATAAACTGTTGGAGGGGGGGAAGTTACATGCTGGTCCCCAGTGGCGTATATAAATAACACTAACATACATACTGTTAATTGTATTGTTATACATGGACAGCGCTGTGTACCAACCAAAGTGCGCTAATATAAATAAACATATACAATATACTGTATAATATGTATTGATTATAAAGGCTACACGCCTGTGTCCCCAAGTGGCGCTATATAAACTATACAATACATACGTATATCTGTATTGTCTTAATCATGGTACAGACGCTGTGTTCCCCAAGTGGCGCTTATATAAAAAACATATACAACATACTTATAAACTGATTGTTATATTTACCAGTGCTGTGTCCCCACAGTGGCGCTATATAAAGCTAAACATATACATTACATACTGTATAATCTGTATTGTTAAATGGTACAGCGCTGTGTACCAATGCGCTATATAAATAACAATATACATTACGATACTGTATAATAGTGATTGTATATACAGTCACAACGCTGTGTCCCCAAGTGGCGCTATATAAACTATACATACATACTGTTTTAATCTGTAGTTATATATGTACAGCGCTGTGCCCCATGGCGCTACATAAAAAACAATACAAACATACTGTATAATCTGTATTGTTATAATGTACAGTCGCTGTGTCCCCAAGTGAACGGTATAAAAAACATATGCCATCATACATACTGTTATAATCGTGTAGTGTCTATAATGTACAGCTCTGTGTACCCCCAAGGCGTATATAAATAAACATATACAACATACTTTTATAATCTGTAATTGTTATCAAATGTATATATAATATATACAGTGAACTCTGGGTACCACATCATGTATTATAAGGGATAATGTATGCCCCTGCGTAAATTATAATGACTATAGAAGTCCACTGAGGAGTTCTATGTCCAATAAAGGTACTACAAGACACAGACTGAGTTATACAGACGAACAATAACTGGTCCCCAACTAGAAACATCGTTTATTAATAATCACTCTTTATAATCTACCTTATCAAACAAACGTCATTGCAACTATCAATGTTACTAACACTGGGGTCATTTATAATTAGGTATAAAGATACAGACCCAGGGACAACACCCCTGAACATCACTAACAACACTGGTCCAACTAGATAATGTCCCCTAATAACCATCACGTTATAATTCTATCCTTTATCAACACAGGATATACTATCAATGTCAACACGCAGTCATTTATAAAATCGGATAAAGAGTACGGACCCAGGGACACACCCCTGAGGAACATCACTAACACATCTAATTCTCCAACTTGCCGTGGAGGCGACAGCTTAAATTTGGGCAGGCTGAATTCATTGCACTTACTTACAAAAGTTAAGCATGTGTTTTGTTTTGAAAAGGCAAAGCCCTCACTCACTCACTCTCAATTTTCCAACTGCTCCCTCCTCACTCACTCATCACTAATTCTCTCCAACTGCCTCACTCGATCACTATTCCCAACTTGCCGTGGAGGCAGACGGCTTAAATTTGGCAGGCTCATTCATTGCACCTTACTTACAAAAGTTAAGCAGGTTTCGTTTCGAAAGCAAAGCCCTCACACTCACTCACCACCATAATTCTAACTTGCCGTGAGGCAGACAGCTTTAAATTTGGCAGGCTCATTCATTGCACCCACTTACAAAGTTAAGCAGGTTTGTTTCGAAGGCAAACCTCATCTCACATCACTCACTCATCACTAACTCATCACTAATTCTCCACACTTGCCGTGGAGGCAGACGGCTTAAATTTGGCAGGGCTCATTCATTGCACCTTACTTACAAAGGTTAAGCAGGTTTCGATTTCGAAAAGGCAAAGCCCTCACTCACTCACTTACTCATCACTAACTCTCCAACTTCCTCACTCATCCATCATTCTCCACTTGCCGTGGAGGCAACGCTTAAATTTGGCAGGCTCATTCATTGCACCTTACCTTACAAAGGTAAGAGGTTTTTGTTTCGAAAAGGCAAAAGCCCTCACTCACTCACCACTATCTCTAACTTGCCTCCTCATCACTAATTCATCCCAACTTGCCGTGGAAGGCAGAAACTGCTTAAATTTGGCAGGCTCTGCATTGCACCTTACTTACAAGGAGAGCAGGTTTCGTTTCGAAAAGGCAAAGCCCTCACTCACTCACTCACCACTAATTCTCTAACTTGCCGTGGGGCAGACGGCTTAATTTGGGCAGGCTCATTCATGCACCCTACTTACAAATTAAGCAGTTTTCGTTCGACAAGGCAAAGCCCTCACTCACCACTCACTCACTCATCACTATCTCACACTACTTCTCCAACTTGCCGTGGCTGCACCGGCTTTAAATTTGCAGGCTCATTCATTGCACCTTACTTACAAAGGTAAGCAGTTGTCTGTTTCGAAAAGGCAAAGCCCCACTCACACTCACTTACCTCCATCACTAACTCTCTCAATTGCCTCACTCATCACTATTCTCCAACTTGCCGTGGAGGCAGACGGCTTAAATTGCAGGCTCCTTCATTGCACTCTACTTACAAAGTTAAGCAGGTTTTGTTTGAAAGGCGCAAAGCCCATCACTCACTCACTCCCTAATTCTCTAACTTGCCCCCTCATCCTAATCTCCAACTGCGTGATGCAGACGGCTTAATTTGGCAGGCCTCATTCATTGCACCTTACTTTACAAAGGTAAGACAGGTTTCGTTTCGAAAAGGCAAACGCCCCACTCACTCACTCCCACTATATCTCTAACTTGGGCCGTGGAGGCAGTCGGCTTAAATTTGGCAGGCTCTTCATTGCCACCCTACTTACAAAAGTTAAGCAGGTTTCGTTTCGAAAAGGCAAAGCCCTCACATCACTCACTTCACTACTCTCATCACTATCTCATCACTAATCTCCAACTGTGCCGTGGAGGAGACGGCTTAATTGGCAGGCTCATTCATTGCACTTACTTACAAAGGTTAAGCAGGTTTCGTTTCGAAAAGGCAAAGCCCTCACTCAGCCTTACTCATCACTAACTCTCCAACTTGTCTCACTCATCACAATTCTCCACTTGCCGTGGAGGCAGACGGCTTTAAATTTGGCAGGCTCATTCATTGCACCTTACTTACAAGAGTTAAGCAGGTTTTGTTTCGAACAAGGCAAAGCCCTCACTCACTCACTCACTAATTTCTAACTTGCCTCACTCATCACTAATCTCCAACTTGCCGTGGAGGCAGACGGCTTAAAATTGGCAGGCTCATTCATTGCACCTTACTTACAAAGGTAAGACAGGTTCTTTTCGAAAGGCAAAGCCCTCACTCAGTCACTCACTCACTCATCAGCTAACTCATGCACAAATTCTCCCACCTTGCCGTGGAGCAGAGACGGCTTAAATTTGGCAGGCTCATTCATTCCCTTACTTACAAAGTTAAGCAGGTTTCGT
This sequence comes from Hymenochirus boettgeri, assembly GCA_019447015.1. NCBI lineage: Eukaryota > Metazoa > Chordata > Amphibia > Anura > Pipidae > Hymenochirus > Hymenochirus boettgeri. Next base: position 267,451 of record JAACNH010000143.1, on the reverse strand, counting down.
TTCGAAAAGGCAAGCCCTACTCACTCACTCACTCATCTCACTATTCTCCAACTTGCTCACCATCACTAATTCTCCAACTTGCCGTGGAGGCAGACGGCTTAGATTTGGCAGGCTCATTCATTGCACCTCTTACAAAAAGTTAAGCTGTTTTGTTTCGAAAAGGCAAAGCCTCACTCTACTCACTCATCACTAATTCTCCAACTTGCCGTGGGCAGACGGCTTAAATTTGGCAGGCTCATTCATTGCACCTTACTTACAAAAGTTAAGCAGGTTTCGTTTCGATACTATACAAGGCAAAGCCCTTACTCACTCCTCACTCACCACAATTCTCCAACTTGCCGTGGGGCGGACGGCTTAAATTTGGCAGGCTCATTCATTGCAACCTTACTTACAAAAGTTAAGCAGGTTTCGTTTCGAAAAGGCAAAGCCCTCACTCACTCACTCCTATCACAACCTCACTCATCACTAATTCTCCACGCATACTTGCCGTGAGGCAGACGGCTTAATTTGGCAGGCTCATCAGTTCACCTTACTTACAAAATAGCAGTTTCGTTTCGAAAAGGCAAGCCCTCACTCACTCACTCACTCATCACTATCTCCACTCCTCACTATTCACCAACTTGCTCATCTCCTCAACTGCCGTGGAGGCCAGAGACGGCTTAGATTTGCAGGCTCATTCATGTGCACGTTACTTACAAAAGTTAAGCATGTTTTGTTTCGAAAAGGCAAAGCCCTCACTTACTCACTCATCACTAATTCACTCCAACTTGCGTGCGTGGAGGCAGACGGCTTAAAATTTGGCAGGCTCATTCATTGCACCTTACTACAAAAGTTAAGCAGGTTTCGTTTCGATACTAATACAAGGCAAAGCCCTCATTCACTCACTCACCACTAATTCTCCAACTGCCGTGGCAGCGACGGCTTAAATTTGGCAGGCTCATTCATTGCACCTTACTTACAAAAGTAAGCAGGTTTCAGTTTCGAAAAGGCAAAGCCCTCACTAACTCACTCACCACTCATCACTAATTCTCCAACTTGCCGTGGAGGCACACGGCTAAATTTGGCTGGCTCATTCATTGTACCTTACTTTCAAAATTAAGCAGGTTTCGTTCGAAAGACAAAGCCCTCACTCAACTCACTCACTCATCACTAATTCTCCAACTTGGCCCTCACTCATCACTAATTCTCCAACTGCCGTGGAGGCAGACGGCTTAAATTGGCAGCTCATTCATTGCACCCTTACTACAAAATTAAGCAGGTTTCGTTTCGAAATTCCACCTGTAACGGTGATTCTAACATTGCACCGTGTAACGGTGAGTATCTGGACATGCACTGTAACGGTGGGGAGTATCTGACATTGCACAGACTGGTTGGTCCAATTTCAACCAAATTTGGAATGCATATACTCCTTTACCAGTAAAAGTTAACAAAATATTTTTTTTAGTGGTGGGGTGAATGGGGGGGAATAGAATTTTGAACATCCTGACACTAACGGCTGGAACGATTTTTACCAACAATTCAGGGTGTGTGCGGGGACTGGCTGAGGTGTAAGGAGAAGTGTTTGGAGGGTGGACAGAGAGGAATAGTGGGGTATTAGGGGCGGACGGGGAGGGTGGTGGGGGTTTATTTCATCACCAAAATTCATAGTTGAATAAAAAATCTAATTTAATTAAGTTAATGAGTGTTGCATTATCGTAAAGCTTATTAATTGTCTTTCTTTAATATATCAAGTGCCGAGTGATTACAGCAATCTTAATACATTATTGCTTTCTTTCACTAAAAACGTTTATTCAATACATCTCCGCTGCGAAGCGCGGGTATTTTGCTAGTACTGATAATCTGTATTGTTGATAATGTACAGCGCTAGTGTTCCCAAGTGGTGTCTATATAAATAAACTATACATACATACATACTGTATAATCTGTATTGTTAAATGTACAGCTCTGTGTACCCAAGTGCGCTATATAAATAAACATATCCATACTACTTTATAATCTGTATTGTTATAATGTATATATATATATAACAGTGAACTCTGGTACCGTCTCATGTATTATAGGGCTAATGTAGTCCCCTGCTAAAATTATAATGATATTAGAAGTCACTGAGGAGTTCTATGTCACTATAAGGTACAAGGACACAGACTGAGTTATACAGAGAACAATACTGACTGTCCAACTAGAAAATGTTCTATTAATATCACTCTTTATAATCTATCCTTTATCAAACACAGAGATTGCAATCTATCATGTCAACACTGGTCATTTATAATTAGGATAAGGACCAGACCCAGGACACCCCCCTGAGAACATCACTAACAACACTGGTCCAACTAGATAATGTTCCACTAATAACCACACTTTATAATCTATCCTTTATCAAACACAGAGATCATACTATCAATGTCTAACACTAGGTCATTTATAAATAGGATAAAGAGTACCGGACCCAGGACACACCCCTGAGGAACATCACTAACATCACTAATTCTCCAACTTGCCGTGGAGGCAGACAGCTTAAATTTGGCAGGCTGATTCATTGCACCTTACTTACAAAAGTTAAGCATGTTTTGTTTTGAAAAGGCAAAGCCCTCACTCACTCACTCATCACTAATTTTCCAACTTGCTGCCCTCACTCACTCACTCATCACTAATTCTCCAACTTGCCTCACTCATCACTAATTCTCCAACTTGCCGTGGAGGCAGACGGCTTAAATTTGGCAGGCTCATTCATTGCACCTTACTTACAAAAGTTAAGCAGTTTCGCTTCGAAAAGGCAAAGCCCTCACTCACACTCATCTCACACACATTCTCTAACTTGCCGTGGAGGGCAGACGGCTTAAATTTGGCAGGCTCATTCATTGCACCCTACTTACAAAAGTTAAGCAGGTTTTTCGTTTCGAAAGGCAAAGCCCCTCACTCACTCACTACTCACTCATCATCTCATCACTAATTCTCCAACTTGCCGTGGAGGCAGACGGCTTAAATTTGGCAGGCTCATTCATTGCACCCTTACTTACAAAGGTTAAGCAGGTTGTTTTCGAAAAGGCAAAGCCCTCACTCATTCACTTACTCTCACTAATTCTCCACTGCCTCACTCATCACAATTCATTCTCCACCTTGCCGTGGAGGCAGACGGCTTAAATTTGGCAGGCTCATTCATTGCACTCTTACTTACAAAGGTAAGCAGGTTTTTTTCGAAAAGGCAAAGCCCTCACTCACTCACTCACTAATTCTCTAACTTGCCTCACTCATCACTAATTCTCCAACTTGCCGTGGAGGCAGACGGCTTAAATTTGGCAGGCTCATTCATTGCACCTTACTTACAAAGGTAAGACAGGTTTCGTTTCGAAAAGGCAAAGCCCTCACTCAGTCACTCACTCACTCATCAGTAACTCATCACCAATTCTCCACCTTGCCGTGAGGCGACGCTTAAATTTGGCAGGCTCATTCATTGCACCTTACTTACAAAAGTTAAGCAGGTTTCGTTTCGAAAAGGCAAGCCCCTCACTTACTCACTCACTCACTCATCACTAATTCTCCAACTTGCCTCACTCATCACCAATTCTCCAACTTTCGTGGAGGCAGACGGCTTAGATTTGGTAGGCTCATTCATTGCACCTTACTTACAAAAGTTAAGCATGTTTGTTTCGAAAGGCAAAGCCCTCACTTACTCACTCATCACTAATTCTCCAACTTGCCGTGGAGGCAGACGGCTTAAATTTGGCAGGCTCATTCATTGCACCTTCTTACAAAAGTTAAGCAGGTTTCGTTTCGATACTAATACAAGGCAAGCCCCACCTCACTCACTCACTCACCACTAATTCCAATCTCCAACTGCCGTGGAGGCAGACGGCTTAAATTTGGCAGGCTCATTCATTGCACCTTACTTACAAAAGTTAAGCAGGTTTCGTTTCGAAAAGGCAAAGCCTCACTCACTCACTCACTCACTCATCACTAATTCCCAACTTGCCGTGGAGCAGACGCTTAAATTTGGCAGGCTCATTCATTGTACCTACTTTCAAAAGTTAAGCAGGTTTCGTTTCGAAAAGGCAAGCCCTGACTCACTCACTCACTCATCACTAATTCTCCAACTTGCCTCACTCATCACTAATTCTCCAACTTGCCGTGGAGGCAGACGGCTTAAATTTGGCAGGCTCATTCATTGCACCTACTTACAAAAGTTAAGCAGGTTTCGTTTCGAAATTCCACCCTGTAACGGTGAGTATCTAACATTGCATCACGTAACGTGAGTATCTGACATTGCACCTGTACGGTGAGTTCTGACATTGCACAGACTGGTTGGTCCAATTCAACCAAATTTGGAATGCATATACTCCTACCAGTAAAAGATTAACAATATTTTTTTAGGGTGGGTGAATGGGGGGGATAGAATTTTGAACTCCTGCACACTAACGGCTGGACCGATTTTACCAAAATTCGGGTGTGTGCGGGGACTGGCGGAGGTTAAGGAGAAGTGTTTGGAGGGTGACAGAGAGGATAGTGGGGGGTATAGGGGCGGACGGGGAGGGGTGGTGGGGGTTATTTTCACAAAATTTCATAGTTGAATAAAAAATATAATATTAAATTAAAGTTAATGAGTGTTGCATTTATCGTAAAGCTTATTGAATTGTCTTTCTTTAATATATCAAGTGCGAGTGATTACAGCATCTAATACATTATTTCTTACTAAAAACGTTATTTCAATACATCTCCGCGCGAAGCGCGGGTATTTGCAAGTACTGTATAATCGTATGTTATAATGTACAGCGCTGTGTTCCCAAGTGGTGCTATATAAATAAACTATACATACATACTGTATAATCTGTATTGTTTAATGTACATCTCTGTGTACCCAAGTGGCGCTATATAATAAACATATACATACATACTTTATAATCTGTATTGTTAAATTTATATAGAATATATACAGTGAACTCTGGTACCACTCATGTATTATAAGGATAATGTATCCCTCTGTAATTATATGATTTAGAAGTCACTGAGGAGTTCTATGTCCATATAAAGGTACAAGGACACAGACTGAGTTTACCAGAGAACAATACTGGTCCAACTAGAAAATGTCTATTATAATCACTCTTTATAATCTAATCCTTTATCAAACACAGAGATTGCACTATCATGTCTAACACTGGTCTTTATAATTAGATTAAGAGTACCAGACCCAGACACACCCTGAGGAACATCACTAACAACACTGGTCCAATTAGATAGTGTTCCACTAATAACCACACTTTATAATCTATCCTTTATCAAACACAGATATCATACTTCAATGTCTAACACTAGTCATTTATAAATAGGATAAGAGTACCGGACCCAGGACACACCCCTGAGAACATCACTAACAACAAGGGTCCAACTAGATAATGTTCCACTAATAACCACCTTTATAATCTATCCTTTATCAAACACAGAGATTGTACTATCAATTGTCTAACACTAGGTTATTTATAAATAGGATAAAGAGTACCAGACCAGGACACACACCCCTGAGGAACATCACTAACAACACTGGTCCAACTAGAAATGTTCCATTATAATCACTCTTTATATCTATCCTTTATCAAACACAGAGATCGTACTTCAATGTCTAACACTGGGTCATTTATAATTAGGATAAAGAGTACCAGACCCAGGACACACCCCTGAGGAACATCACTAACAACCTGGTCCAACTAGATAATGTTCCCACTAATAACCACACTTTATAATCTATCCTTATCAAACACAGAGATCATACTATCATGTCTAACACTAGGTCATTTATAAATAGGATAAAGAGTACTGGACCCAGGACACACCCCTGAGGAACATCACTAACAACAATGGTGCAACTAGATAATGTTCCACTAATAATCACTCTTTATAATCTATCCTTTATCAAACACAGAGATCGTACTATCAATGTCTAACACTGGGTCATTTATAATTAGGATAAAGAGTACCAGACCCAGGACACACACCCCTGAGGAACATCACTAACAACACTGTCCAACTAGATAATGTTCCACTAATAACCACACTTTATAATCTACCTTTATCCACCAGAGATCATACTATCAAGTCTAACCTAGGTCATTTATAAATAGGATAAAGAGTACTGGACCCGACACACCCCTGAGGAACATCACTACATAACAACAATGGTGTCAACTAGATAATGTTCCACTAATAACCACACTTTATAATCTTATCCTTATCAAACACAGAGATTGTACTATCAATGTCTAACACTAGGTCATTTATAAATAGGATAAAGAGTACCGACCATGGACACACCCCTGAGGAAAATCACTAACAACAATGGTCCAACTAGATATGTTCCATTAATAACCACTCTTTATAATCTATCCTTTTCAAACACAGAGATTGTACTATCAATGTCTAACACTAGGTCATTTATAAATAGGATAAAGAGTACCAGACCCAAGACACACCCCTAGGAACATCACCAACAACACTGGTCCACTAGACAATGTTTCATAAATACCACTCTTAATAATCTATCCTTTATCAAACACAGATGATCGTACTATCAATTTCTAACACTAGGTCATTTATAAATAGGATAAGAGTACTGGAACCAGGAACACCCTGAGGAACATCACTAACAACACTGGTCAACTAGATAAAGTTCCATTTAATAACCACTCTTTATAATCTATCCTTTATCAAACACAGAGATCATATTTGAATAAATAAAAAATGTGACAAAGGACACACACCTGAACACAGTACCACCGCCAATAAATGCTTGCTTAATGACAACTTGTACTGACCTTTCAAACGAGCATATTGGAACCAGTGTTGATTATGATGTTTTTCTGGGAACCCAGGAAGCAGGACGATCTCCAGATCCATTATATGAAGAGGAAGGAATCCAAATATCCAAAATTCAAGGAGTAAATAGGCTATGGGGGGATGGAACAAAAATAATTACACACCTTTAGTTTTAAGCTAACAATATCTAGCTGAGGTTTTTTTTACAGTGTACATACCTTTTAGAGCAATTAAAGAAAATGCATTGTGGCAATACAATTATCCTTTAACATGATCAAACAACAAGTCTTAGTGATTGATATTGATCAGTATTAGTGCTTTGAGATGGTCAAACTTCCTGAAGTTCCATTCGTTTGGATGAAAAACAGATAAAATACAATGGTAACTTACTGGCACTGGGAAATGATCTGGGGAACTATACCTAGCACTAAAAACTGTCTAAACATTCTTTCCCCCCCACGATCGGCAATTGTCAGGTTGCCATTATCATGCAACATTCAGGGTTACGGCCAATTTGAGGGTTACCAAATGATACTTTCAAGGGTTACAGAACAATACTGTACATTTGAGGGTTACCGAAATCGACCACTATGTCTGAGATTTACTGACAATACAGGTCATTGAAATCAAAAGATATATTTGAGGCTTATGAAATCGGCCACTACATTCAAGTGTCGAACGATGCATTTGAGTTACAGAATTTGAACGCTACATTTGAGGTTATTGAAAAGGGAACATTCGAGGGTGACTGAATTGACACTACATTCAAGGGTTACCAATTTAAGATTATCGAATTTTTCAAAAATTAGTCCGGAAACCCGAATTAGTTCAAAACCCCAACTAGTTTGGATAGATTTCAATTCATCCGAACTCATAGTTTGTACCAAACTCGGGTTCGGTCCATCACTAATGAACATCAATGAGGACCATGTGGATGGAAAAGGCACCCAGTCCAAGTGGGTGAAATCACTGTGAGTTGTTTGGATTTGCATTAAAGAGATAAATGGTTTATTTTTACACCAATACAGTAACTATAAATACAGTCAATGTATATTACATTTAAAGATTATTCAGGGTGTCTAATACTTACCCTCCTTCCTGCAGACTGCACTTAGTGTGAATTACCGCATCACAGGAACCAGCAGGTTGGGAGCACGGTGGTAACACCACAATATTAAAGGTGTTTGTTTCCTGGCTACTAAGTTGCGCAAAAACAACATTTACCATTTTAAATCAGTTTAACGAGGAAGGTGGTTTCATTTCCTTTTAACTTCCTTTAAACTTCCTTTTAAGCATCTCCCACGGAAGGTGGTGGCACAAATAAATCCATAAATTTTCATGTTCTTTATTTCTTTATTTCAGCCCTGTAGCTCAGCAAAGAAACCACTTTTGGCTTTTTCGATTCGTTATTGAGCAGACCCACAATGACACAGATCTGTTCCCCAACTTGACTTTCGGATACCATCTATACGATTCCTGTGGGAATTCTGGGAATGCTGTAAGGAACGTGTTCCAGATATTATCCGGTACCAGGGAACCGGTTCCCAATTACTCCTGTGTGGGGAATAGGAACATTGCTGGATTTATTGGGGATCTCACCTCAGAGACAACATTACCCATATCCCAGATACTGAGTCTGTACGTAATTTACAGGTAAGAAATTAACATTACTATATAATAAACATTTCATGCTATTGGAGAAAACTCAGGGAAAGTTCAGATTTAAAGGGAAAGTTCAGTGTTAATACAAATGCTTTATGGAAAAGGAGTGTTTTCTCTTCCACTAATCTTTATGTGCGTTTGTCTGTACATCCTGTCTCTTTATATCCCTCTCCTGCCTTCAAGTCTTCCTTTCCCCTGTCATTTATATATAGTAGAATTAAGTATTTAATTGTCACATATTATTGTTATTCCTTAACATGTTAAACTTTTATAATATTGAAAATTACTGAACGTTTATAATTATTTATCATGACAGATTTGTAGTTTTCTAACACAAATATTGTTATCATAAAAATACATTATCTATGCCTTTAAAAAATAACTATTCCTTAATACATTGATTAAAGAATGGGAGGTTAAGGAGCTATGTTGCATGGGGCAGAGATGGGGAGATTGAGATGGACCACACATTCCTGATGGCCGTTTCCTCTTCCGTGGTTGCTATCCCATTCAGATCCATTCCCCACAAAATAATAATTGAAAAAAACTGGACTACCGATTGTCAGAGCTTGAAATGTAGCCCAAGCTGGCACAATATGCCATGGAGGTCGCATCTTGACCAGTATCCTGTGAGGGAGGATCTTTATTACCACGGCCAACAATACTCCTATTGCTGATGTCCATGACTGAAGGCTTCCAGCCCCTGGACCTACTTACAGCTCCTTCCCACAGCCTCTGTATCTGCCGTAGTCTTAGCTGATTCCAGCCCATGGCAATTTTAGTTGGGAGATCATTCTTCCATGACCCAAAGTTTTTTTAACAATTAAGCTGTGTAATGGTTAATGTCTCTTGTGTAGGATTCACCTTGTCTGATATAAATCATTTTGGCTTTCTACAGCTAAAATTACAAGCTTAGGGTTTGCTCTACCTGGCCTATATAAATCTCTAATTGTTGTTTTAAGAGGGTCCCTCTTGGTGTCTCGGACACTAACCATACCACAGACCATACTATAGACAATACCACAGACCATACCATAGACCATACCACAGACCAAACTATAGATCATTCAATAGGCCATACCATATACCATACCATAAACAATACCCAGACCATACTATAAGCCATACTATACAGTAGACCATACAATAGACCATACCATAGGCCATACTATAGACCATACAGTAGACCATACCATAGACCTACCAAAGACCATACAATAGACCATACCATAGATCATACCAAAGACCATAACATAGACCATACAATAGACCATACCATAGGCAAACTCATGGTGTCAACTGAAAGATTTCCAGGGGCAGTGCACAGACAAGAAATGCTACATACATGGAGGTGTGGCTTATTTGTCGGGGAGTGGCTTTAAATGGGCCATACATGAACACATGAATGGGATAATTAAAGAAATAATCCCCTCTAACAAAGCAGGCAGCACCAACAAACCATCCCAATACCCCACACATTACACAGGCACAAGACATAAAGGCATGTCCATCCCCAAAACTAAAGTTTGCCCCATTGCTGGACCCACTTTGTAGTGTACAGCTCTGCTCTTTATGGTTCTCCTGCAGTGCTTGTTCACAGAAAGTGAAGAGTAGGAGTAGGAGCTGTCTGTGAGTCATCTGATCTCTGCTTCTTCCTTGTCCTCAGTAAGGACATGCCAGTCCAGCCAGAGAGTCAGGCAGAGAGAGCAGAGGATGAAGAATCTAAGTCTATTTCTAGGCTTTTTTTTTTTTACTAAATTAATATGGTGGTTGGGGGTGGGCTGGGGTAAACCACACTACAGTAAAGTTAATTTTATGGGTGGAAATACCCTTTTAGCATGGATCGGAAACCAGTATATCCATGTTTAAAAACAATTCTCAGCATCCTCTATAAGCCTTAGGGAATGCTGGGAGTTATAGTTTTCAAACATCTGGAGATCTACTGGTTGCCTATCCCTAACTTAAAGGACAACTCCACCCTCATAAAAACATCTTTTAGAAAGAACGGCCTCTTAAATATTTGATATATCATACTTTGTCCTGTGAATTCATTACTGTATGCCTGCTATGCTTCTGGATGCCTCATGGAAACTGAGCTAGGGGATTAACATTCAGTCTTGGCTTTAATGTCAATTGTCAAATCCATAACTGACGAGTTACTAACTGGAAGAACCAGGAAGCTAAACAGGGGAAACAGGACATTGTGCGAGATTTCAGGTTAGACTTATATATTTCCCATTTCAAACTATTACCGTTTTATTAGGATTTTGGGGGGTGTTTTACCTGTAAGTTTTCATTTCAGGGCTGGACTTGCCCTTAAAGAAAGTCAGGCACATCACATCAGCCCACCCCAGGCATTGGACTTCAGATAAGAATAAAAAAAAACACCCAGTGGGCAGCACCAACAACCCAGTTCCCCCAACCCACCCAGACTCGGGGCTTAAGGTACGTAATAAAAAAATCCGTCAGGTAGCAGCACCAACAACCCATGGTACCCACCCCAGTGAATATGTATGTATGTATATTTTATTTATAAAGAGCCACTTGGGTACGCAGTGCTGTACATTATAAAATACAGAGTATACAAACAAGGGGATAAGTGCAAGCCATTATACAATAGATAAAAATCCAATTCAATTAAGGGGAACTGTGGTCTCCAAACAAGTTAAGTTTCTATGAAAGCCAGTTTCCTACCTTTAAAATGAACCATCAACCACCTCTCTACATGCTCAACATCCAAGATATACAGAAATGACTGACCAGAAAGTTAATGGGTGGAGGCTGACATGTGACATTCCTAAGCTTCTCCTGCACAGTGCACCGGCGAGCACAGCCTCAGACTCCCTCTGTGTGAGGGAGACAGGAGATCTCTCCTCCTCTCTGCTGTGTGAAGTCCTGACAAGAAGTTAAGGGAATCTACAGCTTCTTCTCTTCACTGTGTGAAAACAGCCTTTGAGTTTTCACTCAGTTCTCCCTCTGCCTGAAAGGCTGATTCTACAAGTTTTCTGTAGGGGGGTATCTAAGTAACCCCACGGCACCCTGCGAGTAGGGGCGGGCTTAGACCACACAAGTGGGCAGGGCTTAGATACCTGTGGGTGGGTGGGGATTTAGCACCACATGAGTGGGCAAGGCCATGGCACCCACAAGTGGGTGGGGCCACATGGGGCTGTAAGATAATGGGCCATGGGGGACCTACAACTGGAGGGACCATGGGTCCATGAATGGGAGTGACCAGGGCGTGCTGAAAGGGGCTGCTGCCATATCACACACAAATGTAAATATCTTCAAAACTATGCAAAATAAACAATGGAAATAAATTGCAAAAATTCTCAGTGGAGCAATTCCTATCATGTTCCTCAATTTACCTAAAGTATTTTTGGACCAAGTTCCCCTTTAAATACAAGGTCATACATCTTAAGAAAGCATATATACACACATAGTAACATAGCATTAAGGTTGAATAAAGACATACGTTCCATCAAGTCCAACTTTTTTACCCTTTCTTTTTTTTAACCCTACCAAACATTGATCCAGAGGAAGGCAAAAAAAACCGATAAAAGGGGGGAAAAATTCCTTCCTGACTCCAAACGGCAATCGGAAAGTATCCCTGGATCAACCAGATCTATATGTATTAATACCAGTAATTCTCAATGTTATATAGTATCCCTGCACCAACCAGAACTACAGTATATGTATTAATACCAGTAATTCTCAATATTATATAGTATACCCTGTACACCGAACTACAGTATATGTTTAATACCAGTAATCTCAATATTAATAGTACCCTGAACCAACCAGAACTACAGTATATGTAATAATACCAGTAATTCTCAATATTTTTGTTTAGAAAACTTATCCGGCCTTTTTAAAAGCTATTCAATGAACTTGCCATTACCACATCTGCTGGAGACAGTTCCACAGTTTCAACCGTTCTCACTACACTGTAAAGAAACCTTTCCTAACCTGAAGAGGAAACTTCTTTTCTTCCAACCTTAAAGGATGTCCACGTGTCCTCTGATATGACCTATTAGTGAACAATGCACCAGAGAGTTTATTGTATAGCCCATTAATATATTATATAAGGTTATCATATCCCCATGCAAACGTCACTTCTCCAATGTAAACAGCCCTAACGTGTCTTATCTGCCTGCATAGTCAGCCCCTCCATTCCCCTTTATAATTTAGTTGCCCTTCTTCTGAACCTGCTTCCATTTCCAAGATATCCCTTTTGTATATGGGATTCCAAAACTGCACTGCATATTCCAAATGAGGCCTTACCAGTGCCTGTAAAGAGGGAGAATAAATTTTTCTCTCTGATCTATTCCTCTCTTTATACAAGACAGTACTTGCTAGCTCAGCCGTTGATAACCTGGCTTATTTGCTATAGCTATGTCTGTTATCTACCAGAACCCCCAAATCTTTTCCCATTACAGATTGCACTTAACACAGAGTTATTTATGGTGTAGGTGGCACGGGATTATTAAATCCTAAATGCACTGTACTAACCTCCAATGATCTTAGCTCTAAGGCTGGGTACACATGAGGGGACTTTTTTCCCGCCGAGCGCTCAGCTACTAGCAAACTTTCACAAGTTGAGTGGGACTTTCAACACTGACAGTTGCCAAATTAGAACCAGGTTTGAAACGAACCTGCAACTCATCCGTAGTAATGACCATAGTAATGACCATAGTGATGCCGTATTAATGACCGTATTGATGACCGTATGTAATGACCGTAGTAATGACAGTAGTGATGACCATAGTGATGACCTTAGTGATGACCGTAGTAATGACCGTAGTAATGACCATAGTGATGCCGTATTAATGACCGTAGTGATGGACTGTAGTGATGACCATAGTGATGACCATAGAGATGACCGTAGTATACCGTATGATGGCCGTAGTGATACTGTGTGGTGACCGAGGATGACCGTAGTGGATGACCGTAGTAATGACCATAGATAACCGTAGTGATGACCGAGTGATGGCCATAGTATGACCGTAGTGATGACCGTTGATGGACCGTAGTGATGACCGTAGTGATGGCCTTAGTGAGTATGACCGTATGAGTAATGACCATAGTGATGACCGTAGTGATGACCGTAGTGATTACCGTAGTGATGACCTTAGTAATGACCGCAGTGATGACCGTAGTGTTGACCATAGTAATGACCTAGTGATGACCCGCAATGATGACCGCAGTGAGTGACGTTAGTGATGATCCGTAGTGATGACTGCAGTGATGACCGTTAGTAATGACCATAGTGATGATTGTAGTATACCGTTAGGATACCATAGTGATGACCGTAGTGATGACCATAGTAGACCGTAGTGATGACCATAGTAATGTCCATGTAATGACCGTAGTAATGACCAGTGTTTTAGTTGGTTTGGGTGTTGGCAGTTTTTCTTATAACAAATTCTTTTGCAATGTTCTGTATTTTTTAGTTGTATTGTTTATTCTGCTATACACTTCTTTCTATAGCAAGCTGTTTGAGCCTGTGCGCCACCAGTTTTACTGTCCTGGTTCACTGTACATGGCGCATGCATGCAGAGATGTTTGGTATTGGCTGTTGGATTGTGTTCTATTGATCTGAAAAGGTGCCGCTTCTATATGAGTGCTAACTAGTTTCTTACTTGCAGTACACAAATATTTATACACTTAATATGTAGCTAAGTAATTATATAAAGATATATTCACCATGCAGTTCCTATTCTAAATAATAGAACTTGTGTAATATTTACTACAGGCTTAATGTTGATATGGAACTTGAGTTTCTATTCATCCTCCACAGCCCTTATTCTTATTACAAGTGAAAACATTGTTTAACTTTTGCTGTGAATTATAGTCCTATCCAAATCGTATTTGATTCGAGGGCATCTCTAGGTTAAGAGAGATTAGGGGCACTTCTGGGCACCCTAAGTGCCATGCGTTGCGTGTAAGGAAATTGTGCCATGCCCTCTTCCCTGCCCTAATTAGGCCAACCCACTAAGTCTCTAATGAATGGAGAAACAGACAAACCACAAAGGCAAACATTGTGAACCGAGAGATAGATACACGCAAGGAAGTTATAGATAGAAAGAGAGAAATAACAGAAAGAGTTATAGACAGTGATAGACAAATAATGATACAGAGGAACAGTATTCCATTATACTGGTAGCAAACTGGCATTTTTCATTATATACTGGTAGCAAACGTCAATTTCATTATATACTGGTAGCCATGATTTTCATTATATACTGGTAGCCATGGGAATTCTCATATATACTGTAGCCTGGGGATTTTCATTATATACTGGTAGCCATGGGATTTCATTATATCCTGGTAGCCATGGAATTCTTCCCATTATATACTGGTAGCCATGGGATTTTCATTATATACTGGTAGCCATAGGAATTCATTATATACTGGTAGCCATGGGAATTTTCATATATATTGGTAGCCATGGGATTTTCATTATATACTGGTAGCCATAGGAATTTCATATATATCTGGTAGCCATGGATTATTTTTTTCATTATTATTGTAGCCATGGGAATTTTCATATTTACTGGTAGTCCATGGGATTTTTCATTATATACTGGTAGCCATGGGGAATATTTCTTGGCAATAGCTGTGGTAGCCAGATTTTCATTATATACTGGAGCCATGGAATTTTATTATACTGGTAGCCTTGGGACAATTTTCATTATATACTTGTAGCCATGGTATTTTCTTATATACTGGTAGCAACTAGTAATTTCATTATATACTGTAGCAAACTGTCAATTTCAGTATATACTGGAGCAAACTACAATTCATTTATACGGTACAAACTGTCAATTTCATATATACTGCAACAAATTTCATATATCTGGTACATAACGTCAATTTCAGTATATACGTGGCAAAACTGTCAATTTCATTATTCTGGACAAATAGAAATTTTCATTATATACTGGTAGCAACTGTCAATTTCATTATATACTGGTAGCCATGGAATTTTCTTATATAATACTGGTAGCCATGGGGATTTTCATTTATACTGTAGGACATGGATTTCATTAATACTGGTGCCATGGGAATTTCATTATATCGGTAGCCTGGGAATTTCATTACATACTGGTACCATGGGATTTTCATTATTACTGGTAGCCATGGGAATTTTAATTATATACTGGTAGCCATGGGAATTTCATTATATACTTTAGGCCATGGTATTTTCATTATATACTGGTAGCAAACAGTAATTTTCATTAATACTGATACCAAACTGTCATTTCAATATACTGGTAGCAAACTGTCAATTTCATTATATCTGGTAGCAAACTGTCAATTCAGTATATACTAGTAGCAAACATAATGTTCATTATAGACTGTAGCAAACTGTCAATTTCTGTATATACTGTGGTGCAAACTGTCAATTCATTATATACTGGTAGCAAATAGTAATTTTCATATATACTGGTAGCAATGTCAATTTCATTATATACTGGTAGCCATGGAATTTTCATTATATAACTGGTAGCCATGGGGATTTCATTATATACTGGTAGCCATGGAATTTTAATTTAATACGGGTAGCCATGGATTTTCATTATTTACTGGTAGCCACGGGAATTTTCATTATACTGGTAGCCATGGATTTCTTACATACTGGAGCCATGGATTTCTTATATACTGGTACCATGGGAATTTCATTATTACTGGTAGCCATGGGAATGTCAATTTACATACTGGTAGCCAAGGGAATTTTCATTATAGTCACTGTTAGCCATGGGAATTTCTTACATCTGGTAGCCATGGGATTTCATTATTATCTGTAGCCATGGGAATTTTCATTATATACTGGTAGCCATGTGAATGTCATTACATACTGGTAGCCAGGGAATTTTCATTATAACTGGTGCCATGGGATTTTCATTACATACTGAACAAGCAATCTGTCAGCAAACTGGAAATTTCAGTATATTCTGGTAGCAAACAGTAATTTTCATTAAATACTGGTAGAAAAACTGTAATTTCAGTAATACTGGTAGCAACGTAATTCATTATACTGGTAGCAAACTGTCAATCAGTATATACTGGTACGTCAAAAAGTATTTTTAGTATACACTGGTAGCAAACTGTCAATTTCATTAAACTTGTAGAAACTGTCAGTTTCCGTCATTATAACTGGTAAGCAAACTGTCAATTTAATTATATCTGTAGCAAACTGTCAATTTCAGTATATACTGGTAGCAAACTGTCATTTAGTATATACTGGTATCAAACTGTCAATTTCAGTATATACTGGTAGCAAACCGTCATTGTCAGTATATACATTACTGGTAGCAAACTGTCATTTCAGTATATACTGGTACAACTGTCAATTTCATGTATATACATTACTGGTAGCTAACTGTCACTTTGGTAGCCATTGAATTTTCATTATAATACTGGTAGCCATGGGGATTTTCATTAATACTGGTAGCCATGGGAACATCACTAACAACAATGGTGCAACTAGATAATGTTCCACTAATAACCACACTTTATAATCTATCCTTTATCAAACACAGAGATTGTACTATCAATGTCTAACACTAGGTCATTTATAAATAGGATAAAGAGTACCGGACCATGGACACACCCCTGAGGAAAATCACTAACAACAATGGTCCAACTAGATAATGTTCCATTAATAACCACTCTTTATAATCTATCCTTTATCAAACACAGAGATTGTACTATCAATGTCTAACACTAGGTCATTTATAAATAGGATAAAGAGTACCAGAACGCACCAAACCCAGAACTCACTTCACACACTCATCACTAAACTCCTCACTAATTCTCCAACTTGCCGTGGAGGCAGACGGCTTAAATTTGGCAGGCTCATTCATTGGACCTTACTACAAAAGTTAAACAGGTTTCGTTTGAAAAAAGCAAAGCCCTCACTCACTCACTCACTCACTCATCACTAACTCATCACTAATTCTCCAAATTGCCGTAAAGGCAGACGGCTTAAATTTGCAGGCTCATTCATTGCACCTTACTTACAAAAGTTAGCAGGTTTCGTTTCGGAAAGGCAAAGCCTCACTCACTCACTCACCTCACTCATCACTAACTCATCACTAATTCTCCAACTTGCCATGGAGACGGCTTAAATTTGGCAGGCTCATTCATTGCACCTTACTTACAAAGTTAAGTAGGTTTCGTTTTGAAAAGGCAAAGCCCCACTCACTCACTCACTACTCACTACTATTCCTGCAACTGGCCTCACTCATCACTAATTCTCCAACTTGCCGTGGAGCACGAAGACGCTTAAATTTGGGCAGGCTCATTCATTGCACCTTACTGCAAAAGTTAAATAGGTTTCGTTTCGAAAGGCAAAGCCCTCACTCACTCACTCACTCACTCACACTAATTCTCCAACTTGCCGTGGAGGCAGACGGCTTAATTTGGCAGGCTGACTTCATTGCACCTATTACAAAAGTTAGCAGGTTTCGTTTCGAAAAGGCAAAGCCCTCACTCACTCACTCACTCACCATAAAATCATCACTAATTCTCCAACTTGCCATGGAGGCAGACGGCTTAAATGGCAGGCTCATTCATTGCACCTTACTTACAAAGTTAATCAGGTTTCGTTTTGCAAAGGGCAAAAGCCTCACTCACTCACTACTCACTCATCAACTAATCATCACTAATTCTTCACCATCACTCACTAATTCTCCAACTTGCCGTGGAGGCAGACAGCTTAAATTTGGCAGGCTGATTCATTGCACCTACTTACAAAAGTTAAGCTGTTTTGTTTCGAAAAGGCCAAGCCCTCACTCACTCACTATCACTAATTTTCCAACTTGCTGCCCCACTCACATCACTCACTCATAACAATTTCCAACTTGCCTCACTCATCACTAATCTCCAACTTGCCGTGGAGGAGACAGCTTAAATTTGGCAGGCTCATTCATTGACCTTACTTACAAAGTTAAGCCGTTTCGTTTTGAAAAGGCAAAGCCCATCACTCACTCAATCATCACTAATTCTCCAACTTGCCGTGGAGGCAGACGGCCTAAATTGGCAGGCTCATTCATTGCACCTTACTTACAAAGTTAAGCAGGTTTTCGTTTCGAAAGCAAAGCCCTCATCACTCACTTACTCATCACTAATTCTCCAACTTGCTCAATCATCACTAATCTTCCAACTTGCCGTGGAGGCAGACGGCTTAAATTGGCAAGCTCATTCATTCACCTTACTTACAAAGGTTAAGCAGGTTTCGTTTCGAAAAGGCAAAGCCCTCACTCACTCACTCACTAATTCTCAACTGCCTCACTCATCACTAATTCTCCAACTTGCCGTGGAGGCAGCAAGGCTTAAATTTGGCAGGCTCATTCATTGCACCTTACTTACAAAGGTTAAGCAGGTTTCGTTTCGAAAAGGCAAAGCCCTCACCATCACTCACTCACTACTCTATCCTAACTCATCACCAATTTCCAACCTGCCGGGAGGCAGAAGCGCTTAAAATTTGGCAGGGTCATTCATTGCACCTTACTTACAAAAGTTTAAGACAGGTTTTGTTTCGAAAGGCAAAGCCCTTCATCACTCACTCACTCATCACAATTCTCCAACTTGCCTCACTCATCACTAATTCTCAACTTGCGTGCAGGCAGACGGCTTAAATTGGCAGGCTCATTCATTGCACCTTACTTACAAAAGTTAAGCAGGTTTCGTTTTGAAAAGGCAAAGCCCTCACTCACTCACTCACTCACTCATCACTAATTCTCCAACTTGCCTCACTCATCACTAATTCTCCAACTTGCCGGTGAGGCAGACGGCTTAGAATTGGCAGGCTCATCATTGCACCTTACTTACAAAAGTTAAGCATGTTTTGTTTCGAAAGGCAAAGCCCTAACTTACTCACTCATCACTAATTCTCCAACTTGCCGTGGAGGCAGACGGCTTAAATTGGCAGGCTCATTCATTGCACCTTACTTATAAAAGTTAAGCAGGTTTCGTTTCGATACTATACAAGGCAAAGCCCTCACTCATCACTCACCACCACTAATTCTCAACTTGCCGTGGAGGCAGAAGGCTTAAATTTGGCAGGTCATTCATTGCACCTTACTTACAAAAGTTAAGCAGGTTTCGTTCGAAAAGGCAAAGCCTCACTCACTCACTCATCACTAATTCTCCAACTTGCCGTGGAGGCAGACGGCTTAAATTTGGCAGGCTCATCATTGTACCTTACTTTCAAAAGTTAAGCAGGTTTCGTTTCGAAAAGGCAAAGCCTCCTACTCACTCACTCACTCATCACTAATCTCCAACTTGCCTCACTCATCACTAATTCTCCAACTGCCGGGGGCAGACGGCTTAAATTTGGCAGGCTCATTCATTGCACCTTACTTACAAAAAGTTAAGCAGGTTTCGTTTCGAAATTCCACCTGTAACGGTTGAGTATACTAACATTGCACCTGTAACGGTGGTATCTGACATTGCACCTGTAACGGTGAGTATCTGACATTGCACAGACGGTTGGTCCAATTTCAACCAAATTTGGAATGCATATACTCCTTACCAGTAAAAGATTAACAAAATATTTTTTTTAGGGTGGGGGGTGAATGGGGGGGGAATAGAATTTTGAAATCCTGCACACTAACGGCTGGACCGATTTTACCAAAATCAGGGTGTGTGCGGGGACTGGCTGAGGTGTAAGGAGAAGGGTGTGGAGGGTGGACAGAGAGGAATAGTGGGGGGTATTAGGGGCGGACGGGGAGGGGTGGTGGGGGTTATTTTCACCAAAATTTCATAGTTGAATAAAAAAATATAATATTAAATTAAAGTTAATGAGTGTTGCATTATCGTTAAAGTTATTGAATTGTCTTTCTTTAATAATCAAGTCCGAGTATTACAGCAATTTAATACATTATTGCTTTCTTACTAAAAACGTTATTTCATACATCTACGCTGCCGAAGCGCGGGTATTTTGCTAGTACTGTATCATCTGTATTGTTATAAGGTACAGCTCTGTGTACCCAAGTGGCGCTACTATAAATAACAATACATAATATCGTTATATCGGATTGTTATAATGTAATATAATATATACAGTGAACTCTGGGTACCACTCATGTTATAAGGGATATGTATTCCCCTGGCTGTAATTATAAGATATTAGTCACTGAGAGTTCTATGTTCCATATAAAGGTACAAGGACACAGACTGAGTTATCAAGAACAATACTGGTCCAACTAGAATCATGTTCCATTAATAATCACTCTTTTAATCTAGCCTTTATCAAACACAGAGTTTGCACTTCAATGTCTAACACTGGGTCATTAGAATTAGGATAAAGAGTACCAGACCCAGGACACACCCCTGGAGGAACATCACTAAAAACAATGGTCCAACTAGATAATGTTCCACTAATAACCAACACTTATTAATCTATCCTTTATCAAACACGGATTGTACTATATTATGTCGAAACACTAGGTTATTTAAAAAGAAGGATAAAGGTACCGACCCAGGACACACCCCTGAGGAACATCACTAACAACCACTGGTCCAACTAGAAAAAAGTTCCATTAATATCACTCTTTTAAATCTATCCTTTATCAAACACAGAGATAGTCTACTCAATGTCTAACACTGGGTCATTTATAAATTAGGATAAAGAGTACCAGACCCAGGACCACCCCCTGAGGAACATCAATAACAACACTGGTCCAACTAGATAATGTTCCACTAATAACCCACCCTTATAATACTATCCTTTATCAAACCACAGAGATCATACTATCAATGTCTAACACTAGGATCATATAAAAGGATAAAGAGTACCTGGACCAGGAACACCTCCTGAGGAACATCACTAACAACAATGTTGCAACTAGATAATGTTCCACTATAACCAAACTTTAAATCTATCCTTTACAAACACAGCGATTGTACTATTCAAGTCTAACACAGGTCATTTATAAATAGGATAAAGAGTACCGGACCATGGACACACCCCTGAGGAGGAAAATCAATAACAAACAAGTTCCAACATGATAATGTGCCATTAATAACCACTCTTTATTAATCATACTTATTCAACACAGAGATTGTACTAATCAAGTGTTTTCCCATGGCTACCAGTATATAATGAAATCCCATGGCTACCAGTATCTAATGAAAGGATTCCCATGGATACCCAGTTATATAACGAAAATCCCATGGCTACCAGTTTATAATGGAAAATCCATGGACCAGTAATAATGGGAACATTCCCATGGATACCAGTATATATTTAAAATTCCCTATGAATACCAGTAGATAATGAACAAATCCCATGGCTACTCAGTATGTAATAAATTCCCATGGCGCCAGTATATAAATGAAAAATTCCCATGGCTACCGTATATAAGAAAATTCCCATGGTACCGTATATAATGAAAATCCCATGGCTACCAGTATAGAATGAAATGAAGTTTGCTACAGTAGTATATAATGGAAAATTGACAGTTTGACTACCAAGGTAATGGAAAGACTGTTCCTGGTATAATTAATTGTCATCACTGTCTATAACTCTGTCTGTCTATTTCTCTCTTTCTATCTATAACTCCTGGCTGTGTATTTATCTCAGGTTCATCATGTTGCCGGTTGTGTTGTTCTCTGTTTATTCCATTAAATACTTAGTGGGTGGGCCTTCATTAGGCAGGGAACGAGGCATGGCACAATTTTTGTTCCTACACGCAACGCATGGCACTAGGGTGCCCGAAGTGCCCCTAAATCTCTCTAACTAGAGATGACCCGCGAATACCAAACGATTTGGAAGAACTATAATACAAGCCAAAAAGTGAAACAATGTTTCACTGAATACGAATTAAGGGCTGTGGAGGTGAATAGAAACTCAAGTCCAGTATCAACATTAAGCCTGTAGTAATATATTACACAAGTTCTATTATTTAGATAGGAACTGCAGTGGAATATATCTTTATAAAATTACTTAGCTGACATATCTGAGTGTTAATATAAATATTTGTGCTACTGCAAGTAGAAAACTAGGTGTAGCATCATATAGAAGGCCGGCCCTTTTCCAGATCAATAGACACCAACCAACAGCCACCAATAACCAAAAACATTATCTGCATGCATGCGCATGTACAGTGAACCAGGAGAAAAACTGGTGGCGCACAGGCTCAAAACAAGGCTTGCCTAGAAAGAAGTGTATATCAGAATAAACAATACAACTAAAAAATACAGAACATTGCAAAAGAATTTTATAAAGAAAAAACTGCAGACACCAAACACCAAACCTAAAACGCTGGTCATTAATCGGTCATTTACTATGGACATTACTATGGTCATCACTACGGTGCATTACTATGGTAATCAATACGGTCATAACTATGGTCATCCCTACGGTCCAGTACTACAATTCATCACTATGGTCATTACTAAGGTCATCCTGCAGTCATCATACAGTCATCACTACGGGTATCACTGCGGTCATCATTGTGGTCATCACTATGGTCATTACTATGGTCAACACTGACGGTCACACTACGGTTCATACTAGGTCATCATAGGTAATCATAGGTCATCACCTCCGGTCATCACTATGGTCAGTACTCACTACGGTCATTACTCACTAAGGCCATCATACGGATCACTACGGTCATCACTACGGTCATCACTAGGCCATCACTACATCATCATACGGTTATTACTATGTCATTACTACGGCATTCACTCAGGTATCGCTCTACCGTCCATCATCGTACTACCCTAGGCCATCACTACGGCTCATCACTATACGGGTCTCCCTAATGGTCTCACTGGGTCATCAAGTCTACTCGGTCATACTTGGATCCATCACTACGTCTCACTTACGGTCGTAATCTACGGTCAGCATCATGGTCCATGCACTAGTCAGTCACTACGGTCATTACGTAAGGTCTCACTATACGGCATCACTACTTTCTCTACGTTCATAGACGGTCCATCAGGCCTTATGGTCTCACTAGTAACTAGGTCATTACGACGATGAAGTTGCAGTTTCGTTCAAACTGGTTCTTAATTTGGACTGTCAGTGAAAGTCCACTCAATACTTTGAAAGTTGATAGTAGCGAGCGCATTGTCGGTCCAACTAGTCCCTAATCATGTGTACCCACCTTAGGCTAAGATCTGGAGGTAGTACAGTGCATTTCGGATGTTAATAACACGCTTTGACACCTACACCCATAAATTACTCTATGTTATGCAATCTGATAAGTGGAAAAAAGTATTTGTAAGGTTCTGGTAGATAACAGATCAGCTATAGCCACATAACTTCCAGATACAACGCTAGAGCTAGCAAGAGTTACTGTCTAGTATAAGAATAGGAAAGAGATTCAAGAGAGAAACAATGTTTTTCTCCCCTTCTACAAGGCACTCGGTAAGCCTCTTTGGAATATCAGTGCAGTTTTTGGGAATCCCATATACAAAAGGAATATCTTGGAAAATGAAGCCGGTTAGATAGCGCAACTAAATTAATAAGGGGAATGTAGGGGCTTGACTATGCAGTCGAGATTAGACACGTTAGGGTGTTTCATACAAGTTGGAGACAGTGACTTGCATGGGTATGATAACCTTTAATATAAATATATTAATGGGCTATCAATAAACTCTCTGGTCATTGTTCACTAATGGGTTACATATCAGAGGACACGTGGAACAATCACTTTCAGGTTGGAAGAAAAGAAGTTTCCTCTGCAGGTAGGAAAGGTCTTTACAGTGATAACGTAGTGTGACACTGTTGAGAACTGTCTTCCAGCAGAGTGTAGGCAAGTTCAGTGAATAGCTTTATAAAAGCCGGGATAAGTTTCTAAACAAAATATAGAATTACTGGTTTAATACATATTACTGTAGTTCTGGTTGGTACAGGGATATATATAAATATTTTGAGATATGTTTTACGGTAATTAATCTGTACGATCTGGTGTAGGATACATTGAGTTAGACGTATAATAATAATGTTGGTTAGGTTATACTATATAAATTGAAAAAAAGAATTACTCATGGTATAATACATCTACGGTAGTTAGTGGTTGGTGCAAGGGATACTATATAACATTGAGAATTACTGGTATGTAATACTATAGATCGGGCATTGATCCAGGGATATTTCCATTGCCGTTTGGAGTCAGTGAGGAATTTTTTCCCCCTTTTTAGCATGTTTTTTGCCTTCCTCTGGATCAACTGTTTGTTAGGGTTAAAAAAAACAGAAAAGGGTAAAAAAGTTGGACTTGATGGACGTATGGTCTTTATTCAACCTAATTACTCTGTTTACTATGTGGTATATATGCTTTCTTAACCATGTATGACCCTTGGTATTGTAAAGGGGAAACTGTGGTCCAAAAAGATCTTTAGTAATGAGGAAAAATTGAGATAGGAATTGCTTCCACTGCAGAATTTTTTGCAATTATTTCCATTGTTTATTTTTGCATAGTTTTGAAGATATTTACATTTGTGTGTATGGCGCAGCTACCAGTGTCTGCATTCTCTGCTAATGGGCAGTCAATTGTGGCCCCCCTTTGCACTCCGCCCTGTCACTCCCAATCATGGAACCCATGGTCCCTCAGTGTGTAGGTCCCCCCCATGGACCATTATCTTTACAGACCCCCATGTGGCCCCACCCCACTTGTGGGTGCCATGGCACTTGCCCACTCATGGGTGCTAAATCCCACCCAACCACAAAGTATCTAAAGCCCTGCCCACTTGTGTTGTGTCTAAGCCCCCGCCTACTCGCAGGTGCCGTGGTGTTACCTTAGATAACCCCCTACAGAAAACGCTGTAGAAGCTTCTTCAGTCGAGAGAACTTGAGTGAAGACTCAAGGTGTTTTCACACAGTAAAGAGAAGAGTCTGTAATTCCCTTAATTCTTGTCAGGGAATTCACACAGCAGAGAGGCAGGAGGGATGACGTTCCTGTCTCCCTCACACACGCACAGGAGGTACTGAGGCGGTGCTCGCCGGTGGACTGTGCAATGAAGCCTTAGGAAGTGATACAAATGTCAGCCTCCCCACCATTAAACTCTGGTCCGCTATGTATTTTCTGTATATCTGGGAGTTGACACTAGAGAGGTGGGTTGATGCGTTCATTGGTTAAAGGATAGGAAACTGGCCTTTCATAAAAACCTAACGTTGTTTGGGAGACCCAGATTCCCCTTTATTGAATTGGATTTATCTATTGTATAATGGCTTGCACTGTATCCCTTGTTTGTTTACTGCTGTATTGATTATACTGTACAGACAAAAACTGCGTACCCAAGTGGCTCTTTATAATACATTATACATTACCATACATTCACTGGGGTGGGTACCAGTGTGTTGTTGTGCTGTCTACCTACGAGGATTTTTTATTAGTACACTTAAGGCACCAGAGTATGGGCTGGGGTTGGGGACACTGGTTTTGTGGTGCTGCCCCACTGGGTGTTTTTTTTATTCCTGATCTGAAGTCCAAGCCTGTGGGTGGGCTGGATGTTATGCTGGCCTGGACTTTCCTTTAAACAGGCAAGTCCAGCCCTGAATGAAAACTTACAGGTAAAAAACCCCCCCAAAAATCCTAATAAACGTTAATAAACGTTTTGAATGATGAGGAATATATAAGATCTCAAAACTGAACTCCTGCACATTCCTGTTTACCCTGTTTAATGCTTCCTGGTTCTTCCAGTTAGGAACTGTCCAGTTATGATTGACAATGGCACAGTTACAGCCAAAACTGAATGTTAATCTCCCCAGCTCCCCCCAATTTTCCATGAGGCAATCCAGAAGCCATAGCGGCATACCCAGGAATGTAATTCGACAGGACAAAGTATGATAATCAACATATTTTAAAGGGCGTTCTTTCTAAAAGATGTTTTTAAGAGGGTGGAGTTGTCTTTAAGGTTAGGGATAGGCAAACCAGTAGATCTCAGATGTTTGCAAACTATAACTCCCACATTCCCTTAAGTGGGCTTCATAGAGGGTGCTGAGAATGTTTTTTTAAACATCTGGATCTAATGGTTTCCTGATCCATGCTAAAAGGGTATATCCACATAAAATTAATTTACTGTGTGTGGTTTACCCCGACCACGCCCCCCCCAACCCCATATTAATTTAGTAAAAAAAAAAACCTAGAATAGACTTAACGATTCTTCATTCCCTCTGGCCTCTTCTGCTAGCCGACTCTCTGGGTCTGTACTGGATGTCTAACTGAGGACAAGAGAAAGCAGGAGATCAGATGACCACAGACAGACCTACTCCTACGTCTCTCACTTTCTGTGGAACAGGCACTGCAGGAGAACCATAAAGAGCAGAGGCGTACAACTACAAGTGGGTCCCAGCACTGGGGCCAATTAACTTTAGTTTGGCGGATGGACATGCCCTTTAGTTTCGTGTGCCTGTGAATACTGTGTGGGTGCCATTGGGATGGTTTGTGGTGGCTGCCGCATTTTGTAGAGGGGATTATTTCTTTAATTACCCATTCATGTGTTCATGTATGGCCCATTATAAAGCCACTCCCCCAGCACATAAGCCACACCTCCATGATGTAGACATTTCTTTGTCTGTGCAAACTGCCCCTGAAATCTTTCAGTTGACCACCCATGAGTTTGGCTATGGAATGGTCTATGTATGGTCTTTTATGGTCTTTGTTATGATCTATGTCATGTCCTATTGTATGGTCTTTGTAATGGTCTATGGATTTGGTCTAACATGTATGGACTATAGTATGGCCTATGGTATGGTATATTTATGGTCCTACTGTATAGTATGGTCCTAAGTAATTGTGTGGTATGTGTTTATGGTATGGTTATGGATATGCCTATTGAATGGTCTTAGTTTGTCTGTGGTATGGGTCTATGGTATGGTGTTGGTATTGTCTTATAGTATGGTCTGTGGTTATGGTTAGGTGTCCTCGAGACACCAATAGGTGACCCTCTAAAACAAAACAATTAGAGATTATATAGGCCAGTAGAAGCAACGCCAAGCTTGTGATTAGTAGCTGTAGAAAGCCCAAATGATTTTATATCCAGACAAGGTGGTACCTACACAAGAGACCTTAACCATTACACTAAGCTTAAATTGTTAAAAAAAACTTTGGGTGCAGGAAGAATGACTCTACCAACTAAATTGCCATCTGGGCTGAATCATCTAAGTATTACGGCAAGATACATAGAGGCTGTGGGAGGAAGCTGTAAGTAGTGATCCAGGGGCTGGAGCCTTAAGTAATGGACAGCAGCAAAGGAATGAGATTAAATGTGTTGCCTGTGTAATAAGACTCCTCCCTCCACAGGATTACTTGGTCAAGATGGCGACCTCCATGGCATTTGGTGCCAGCTTGGGCTACAATTCACAAGTCCTTGCAATCGGTAGTCCAGTTTTTTTCAATTAATGTATTTTGTTGGGAATGGATCTGAATGGGATAGCAAACTCACTGGGAAAGGAGGAACTTGCCTATCAGGAATGTGGTGTCTTCTCCATCTCCCCATCTCTGCCCCCATGCACACATTAGCTCCTTACTCCCATTCCTTAATTAATGGTAATTAAAGGAATAGTTTTTTTTTTAAAGGCATAGAGTATTATTTTTATGAATAACAATTATTGTGTGTTAGAAAACTAACAAACTGTCATGATAAAATATTATAACGTTCATAATTTCATAATTATAAAAGTTAAACATGTTAAGGAATAACACTAATATTGTGGACATTACATACTTAATGTTTCTACTATATATACAATGACAGGGGAAAGGGAAGACCTTGCAGGCGGAGAGGGATATAAAAGTACCAGATGTACAACAATCTGACATACAAGTAGTGGATGAGAAAACGACTCCTTTTCCATTAAGCATGTGTATTACACACTGAACTTTCCCTTTAATACACTTGAATTTCCCTGATTTTCTCCAATAGCATGAAATTGTTTTATATATAGTAATGTAAGTTTCATCCGGGTAAATATCCGGTACAAGACCAGTATCTGGGGCGTATGGGTAATGTTTGATCTCTGAGGTGAGGATCGCCCAAATAAATCCAGCAGAATGCTTCTATTCCCCACACAGGAGTTAATTGGGACCGTTCTCACTGGTACCGGGATATTCTGAAAACGTTCCTTAACAGCATTCCCAGAATTCCCCACGGAATCGTATAGTGGTAGTCCAAAGTCAAGTATGGGGAACAGATCTGTGTCATTGGTTGGTCTGCTCAATAACGGAATCGAAACAGCCAAAAGTGGTTTCTTTGTGAGTACCGGTGATGAAATAAAGAAACATGAACACAAATTATATGGTTTTTTAGTGCCACACCTTCCGTGGAAGATGCTTTTCTTGAAAAGAAGTTTAAAGGAAGTAAAAGGAAATGAAACCACTTTCCTCGTATATAACTGATTTAAAAAGGTAAAGTTTGTTTTTGCGAACTTAGGTAGCCAGGAACAAACACCTTTAAATTGTGGTGTCACACCGTGGCCTCCCAACCTGCTGGTTCCTGTTGATGCGGTAATTACACACTGAGTGCAGTCTTGCACGGAGGAGGGTAAGATTAACGAACCCTGAATATCTTTAAATGTAATGAGCATTGACTGTACTTTAGTAGTTGATTGTTATTGTAAAAATAAACCAACCATTATACTCTTTAATGCCAAATACAAACAACTCAACATTGATTTCAACACCCATTGGACTGGGTGTCCTTTTCATCACATGGTCCTCATTGAATGTTCATTAGTGATGACTCGACACCAAAGTTTGGTAAAAACTTATGAGTCGGATGAACTTGAAATCTTACCAAACTGTTAGGGGTTTGGAACTATTCGGTTTTCCGGACTAATTTTTGAAAAAATTCGATTAATTCTTACTGGTAACCCTTGAAGTGATTGTTTCAAATTCAGTCACCCTCGATGTCCCTTTTCAATAAACGTCAAAATGTAGCGTTCAAATTCTGGTAACTACAATTGCATATGGTGTTCGGACACTTGGAATGTAGTGGCGATTTCATTAAGCCTAACCAATATCTTTGTTTCATGACCCTGTATGTTCAGTAAATCTAGAACATAGTGGTCCGATTTCGGTAACACTCAATGTACAGTTATTGTTCTGTTAACCCTTGAAAGTATCATAGGTAAACCTCAATGGCCGTAACCTGATGTATGCATGACTAATTGGCAACAACTGACATTGCCTTATCGTGGGGGAAAGAGTGTTTAGACCAGGTTTTAGTGCTAGGTATATGCTCCACAGATCTTTCCAGGTCCAGTACAGTTACCATTGATATTTTAATCTTGTTTCTTCATCCAACGAATGGAACTTCAAGGAAGTTTGACCATCTCAGGCAAAGCACTAATTAACTGACTCAATATCAATCACTAAGACTGTTGTTGATCTGTTAAAGGCTAATTGTAGTTGCCCAATCATGTTTCTTTTAAAATTGCTCTAAAGGTAGTTACACTGTAAAAAACAAACCCAGCCAGATATTTGTACGCTTCTTAAAACTAAGTTGTGAATTATGTTTCTTGATTCCATCCCCCCATAAGCCTCCTTCTCCTGAATTTGCTGGCTTTCCTCCTCTTCTATATGGCATCTGGAGATCGATCCTGTCTTCCTGGGTCCCAACACATCAATAATCAACACTGGTCCAAATGTCTGCTGTGTTTGATAAAGGATCGATTATAAAGAGTGGTCTATTAAATGGAACTATATCTAGTTGGACCAGTGGTGGTTAGTGATTGTTCCTCAGGGGTGTCCTCTGGTTTTCATACTCTTTATCCTATTATAAATGACCTAGTGTTAGGAATTGAAGAGTTACATATCTCGTGTTTGATTGATAAAGGATAGATTATACAAGAGTGGTATTTATGGAAAGGTGTCTAGTTGGACGCAGTGTTGGTTATGGGGCTGGTTCCGCAGGGGTGGTTGTCTGGTCCGTTATCTTTATCCTATTTATCAATGCGCCTAGGTGTTAGACATTGATAGTACAATCTCTGTGTTGATAAGGTAGATTATAAAGAGTGGTTATTAAGAACATTAATCTAGTTGGACCATGGTTGTAGTGATGTTTTTCCTCATGGGCTGTTGTCCTGGTTCCATAGTACTCTTTATCCTCTTTATAACTGACTAGTGTTTAGACAATTGAATAGTACAATCTCTGGTTAATGTAAAGGATAGATTATGAAAGGTGTGTGGTTATTAGTGAGAACATTTCTAGTTGGACCATGTGTGT
Organism: Hymenochirus boettgeri; assembly: GCA_019447015.1. Taxonomy (NCBI): domain Eukaryota; kingdom Metazoa; phylum Chordata; class Amphibia; order Anura; family Pipidae; genus Hymenochirus; species Hymenochirus boettgeri. The sequence goes on along the minus strand of JAACNH010000143.1, from coordinate 236,800 downwards.
TAGGTGATGTTCCTCAGGGGTGTGTCTGGGTCTCGGTTACTCTTTAGCCATTTATAAATGACCTAGTGTTAGAATTGAAGTTAATAGCAAAAGTTGAAAGTAGATAATTATCAGAAGTCAAAAGTAGATAATTATCAAAATTCAAAAGTAGATTAATTAGCAAAAGTTGAACTTGGAAAGTAGATAATTATGAAAGTCGAACGTAGATAATTATCGAAAGTTGAAAGTAGATAATTTATCAAAAGTCGAAAGTAGATAATTATCAAAAATGGAAAAGTAGATAATTATCAACAATCGGAAAATAGATAATATCAAAAACGTTTTGAAAGAGACAATGAAAATCGAAAGTAAGTAGATAATTATCGAAAGTTGAACCTTTGAAAGTAGAGAATATCAAAAGTTGAAATTAGATAATTTCGAAAAAGCGAAAGTAGATAATTATCGAAAATCAAAGTAGATAATTATTAAAGTTGAAGTGAATTGAAAGTAGATAATTATCGAAATTCGGAAAGTAGATAAATTACTCGAAAATTGAAAAAAAAGTGTGAAGATAATTATCAAAAGTGAAGTAGATAATTATCGAAAATCGAAAGTAGATAAATATCGAAAATCAAAAGTAGATAATATCGAAAATCAAAAGTAGATAATTATCGAAAATCAAAAATAGATATTACAAGTTGAAAGTAGATAATTATCAACAGTCGATAGTAGATGATAATTATGAAAATCGAAAGTAGATAATAATCAAAATTTGAAAGTAGATATTATCCAAAAAGTTGAAAGAGATAATTATCAAAAGTCGATAGTAGAGAATTATTGAAAATCGGAACCAGTAGATAATTATCAAAATTTGAAAGTAGAAATTATCAAAAGTTGAAAGGAGATAATATATCGGAAAGTCGAAAGTAGCTAGATAATTATCGAAAGTTGAAATAGATATAATTATCGAAAGTTGGGAAAGTAATAATTATCGAAAATCAAAAATAGATAATTATCAAAATTGAAAGTAGATGTAAATTATGAAAAGTCGAAAAGTAGAGAGTAAGGATAATATTGAAAATCGAAAGTAGGATTAATTATCAAAAATTTGAAAGTAGATAATTATCAAAAGTTGAAAGTAGATAATTATCAAAAGTCGAAAGTAGATAATTATCAAAAGTCGAAAGTAGATAATTATCAATAGTCAAAAGGAGATAATTATCGAAAATCGAAAGTAGATAATTATTAAAAAGGTGAATGAAAGTAGAATAATTAATTAGAAGTCGAAAGTAGGATAATTATCAAAAGTTGAAAGTAGATAATTATCAAAAGTCGAAAGTAGATATGATGAAAAATCGAAAGTAGATAATTATCGAAAAAAGTCGAAAGTAGATAATTATCGAAAATCGGAAAGTAGATAATTATCGAAAGTCGAAAGTAGATAATTATCGAAAATCGAAAGTAGATAATTATCAAATATTGAAAGTAGATAATTATCGAAAATCGAAAGTAGATAATTAGGAAAAGTTGAAAGTAGATAATTATCGAAAAGTCGATAGTAGATAATTATCGAAAAATCGAAAGTAGATAGTTAGATAATTATCGAAAGATCAAAAATAGGATCCCATAGATAATATCAACAGTTCGAAAGTAGATAATTAGAAAAAGTCGAAAGTTAGATAATTATGAAAAATCGAAAGTAGATATTATCAAAATTTGAAAGTAGTATAATTATCAAAAGTTAGAAAAGTAGATAATTATCAAAAGTCGAAAGTAGATAAATTATCAAAAGTTCGAAAAGAAGATAATTATCAAAAATCGAAAGTAGATATTATCAAAATTGAAAGTAGATAAGTATCAAAAGTCAAAAGGAGAAAGATAATTATCGAAAATCGAAGTAGATAATTATCAAAAAGTTGGAAAGTTAGATAATTATCAAAAGTTGAAAGTCAGATAATTATCCAAAGTCGAAAGTAGATAATTATCAAAAATCAAATAAGTAGAAATTGATCCCCCCCCCCCCCCCCCAAGTTGAAAAGTAGATAATTATCAAAAATCGAAAGTAGAATAAATATCAAACTTGAAAAAGTAGATAATTATTGAAAATCGAAAGAGATAATTATCAAAATTTGAAAGTCGATAATTATCAAAAGTTAAAAGTAGATAATTATCAAAAGTTGAAAGAGATAATATCAAAAGTCAAAAGTAGATAATTATTGAAAACGAAAGTAGATAATATCAAAATTTGAAAAGTAGATATAATTATCAAAGAGTTGAAAGTCGATAATTATCAAAAGTCGAAAGTAGATTTAAATTATCAAAAGTCAAAAGTAGATAATTATCAAAAATACGAAAGAAGATAATTATCAAAGTGAAAGTAGATAATTATCAAAAGTCAAAAGGAGATTAAGATATAATTATCGGAAAAATCGAAAGTAGGATTATTATTAAAAGTGAATGAAAGTAGATAATTATGAAAAGTCTGAAAGTAGATTAATTTCAAAAGTTGGAAAGTCTATAGATAATTATGAATATCGAAAGTAGTAATTATCGAAATTGAATCTTACCGAAAGTGAAAGTAGATAATTATCAAGTCGAAAGTAGATAATGATGAAGTTAAAAGATAGATTAATTATCAAAAGTCGAAAGGAGATAATTATCAAAAATCGAAAGTAGATAATTACCGGAAAAGTCGAAAGATAGCTAATTATCGAAATCGAAAAGTAGATAAAATTATCGAAAGTTGAAAGTAGATAATTATCGAAAATCGAAAAGTAGATAATTATATAATGTTGAAATAGATTAATTATCGAAAAATCAAAAGTAGATAGTTATCGAAAATCAAAAGTAGAAATTAGCAAAGTTGAAAGTAGATATTATCGAAAGTCGAAAGTGAGATAATTATCGAAAATAGAAAGTAGATAATTATCCCCCCCCCCCCCCCCCCCCCCCCCCCCCCCCCCCCCCCCCCCCCCCCCCCCCCCCCCCCCCCCCCCCCCCCCCCCCCCCCCCCCCCCAAAAATCAAAAAGTAGATAATTATCGAAAAATCAAAAATAGATAATTATCAAAAGTCGAAAGTAGATAAATTATCAAAAAGATCGAAAGTAGATAATTATCGAAAATCGAAAGGATAAATTATCAAAAGTTGAAAGTCAGAGAATTATCGAAAGTTGAAAGTAGATAATTACAAAAGTGAAAAGTAGATTACTTATCAAAAGTCGAAATCGATAATTATCAAAAAATCAAAAAGTAGATAATTATCAAAAGTTGAAAGTAGATATTATCAAAAATCGAAAGTAAGATTATACAAAAGTTTGAAAGTAGATAATTATTGAAAATCGAAAGTATGATAATTATAGAAAGGTGAAAGTAGATAATTATCAAAAGTTGAACTTAGATAATTATCAAAAAATCGAAAGTAGATAATTATCTAAAGAGCCAGTAGAGAATTATCGAAAGTTGACTGGAAAGTAGGAATTATAAAGTCAAAAGTAGATAATATAAAAGTTGAAAGTAGATAATTATCGAAAGTTGAAAGTAGAAAATTATCGAGAAGTCGATGAAATTAGATACATTATCGAAAATCAAAAGTAGATAATTATCGAAAATTCAAAAAGTAGTATAATGATCAAAAGTCGAAAGTAGATAATTAATTATTGAAAAATCGAAAGTAGATAATTATCAACATTTGATGAAAGTAATAATTATCAGAAAGCTTGGAAAGTAGAGAATTATCAAAAGTCGCAAAGTAGATAATTATCAAAAAATCGAAAGTAGATAATTATCAAAATTAATGAAAGTATGATAAATTATCCAAAAGTCAAAAGGAGATTCATTATCGAAAATCGAAAGAGATATTATCAAAAGTTGAAAGTAGATAATTATTGAAAATCGAAAGTAGATAATTATTAAAGTTGAAAGTAGATAATTATCAAAGTGAAAAGTAGAGTAATTATCAAAAAGTTGAAGAGCTTGAAAGTAGATATTATTGAAAATCGAAAAGTAGATATTATTAAAAGTTGAAAGTATGATAATTATCAAAAGTCGAAAGTAGAGAATTATCGAAGTCGAAAGTTGAAAGTAGATAATTATCAAAAAGTCGAAAGTAGATAATTATCAAAAATCGAAAGATAGATAATTATCGAAAGCTCGAAAGTAGATTAATTATCGAATAAAAGTCGAAAGTAGAAATTATTGAAAACTCGAAAAGTATGCTAATTATCGGAAAAATCGACAAAGTAGATAATGATCAAATGGTTGAATTGAAAGTAGATAAATTATCGGAAATCGAAAGTAAGATAATTACGAAAATCAACAGTAGATAATTAGCAAAAGTGACCAGTAGATAATATTCGAAAGTCAAACGTAGATAATTATCGAAAATCGAAGTAGATAATTATCAAAAGTGAAAGTAGATAATTATAAAAGTCGAAGAAGAGATTAATTATTTAAAAATCGAAAGTAGATATTATCAAAATTTGAAAGTAGATAATTATCAAAAAGCTTAATAATTAAAAGTAGAAGTTATGAAGTCAAGTACATGAAGGGGGGATGTATCATTATTGGTCAATTATGGTACGTAGGGGGGATGCCGTAGGGGGGTGTATCATTATGTGTCCATTATTGGTACATAGGGGGGATGTATCCTTATGTGTCCATTATGGGTACATAGGGGGGATGTAGAATTATGTGTCCATATTGGTACAAGGGGGATATATAATTATGTGTCATTATTGGTACATAGGGGGGATGTATCCTCGATGTATAATTATGTGTCCACTAGTGGTACGTAGGGGGGATGTATCTTATGTGTCCATTATTGGTTAGTAGGGGGGATGATCATTATGTGTCCAGTATTGGTACGTAGGGGGGGGATGTATCATGATGTGTCCATTATTGGTACATAGGGGGGAATGTATCATTATGTGTCCCAATTATTGTAGTAGGGAGGGATAGTATCATTAGGTGTTCATTTGGACGTAGGGGGGGGGATGTATCATTATGTGTCAATTATTGGTCCGTAGGGGGGGATGTATCATTCTGTGTCCATTATGGTACATAGGGGGGATGTACCTATTTGTGTCCCATTATTGGTACATAGGGGGATGTATCAAGTATGTGTCCATATTGGTACGTAGGGGGGATGTATCATATGTGTTCCATTATTGGTACATTAGGGGGATGTATCCTTATGTGTCCATTATTCGTACCTAGGGGGGATGTATCATTATGTGTCCATTATTGGTACATAGGGGGGGGATACGGGGATATATCATTATGGTGTCCATTATTGGTACATAGGGGGGATGTATCAGTATGTGTCCATTATTGCGTACCATAGGGGGGGTGTATTTTGGTGTATCATTATGTGTCCATTGTTGGTACATTGGGGGGGATGTATCATTATGGGTCCATTATTGGTACTAGGGGGGGAATGTATCATTATGTGCTCCATATTGGTACATAGTGGGGATGTATCCTTAGTGTCCATTATGGGGACAAGGGGGGACTGCTCTCATTATGTGTCCATTATGGTACATAGGGGGGAAATAGGGGGGATGTACATTATGTGTCCATTATTGGTACATAGGGGGGATGTATCATGAGTGTCCATTATGGTAATAGGGGGGATGTATCATTATGTTGTCCATTATTGGTACGTGAGGGGGGTGTATAGTTTAGTGTCCATTATTGGTGACGGAGGAGGGGGAGTATCCTTATTGTCCATTATGTACGTAGGGGGGGGATGTATTCCTTATGTGTCCATTATTGGTACGAGGGGGATGGTATCCTTTTTTTGTTTATTTGTTTTGTCCATTATTGCGTACATTAGGGGGGATAATTGTCAAAAGTCAAAAGTAGATAATTATCAAAATCTAAAGTAGATAATTATCAAAAGTTGAGGAAAGTAGATAATTATCGAAAATCGAAAGTAGATAATATCAAAAATCTAAAGAAGATAATTATCAAAAGTTTGAAAGTAGAATAATTTATAAAAAAGTCAAAAGGAGATAATTATCGAAAATCGAAGTAGTAATTATCAAAAGTTGAACTTGATGATGAAAGTAGAAATTTCTCAAAAAATCGAAAGTAGATAATTATCGAAAGTCGACAGTAGATAATTATCAAAGTCGAAAGAGATAATTATCGAAAGTCGGACGTAGATAATTATCAAAGTCGAAAGTAGATAATTATCGAACAATCGAAGTAGCTATTAGCGAAAAGTTTGAAAAGTAGGTATAATTATCGAAGAATCGAACTAGATAATTATTAAAAGTTGAAAGTAGATAATTTATCAAAAGTCGAAAGAGATAATTATTGAAAGTTGAAAGCTAGATAATTATCAAAAGTCGAAAGTAGATAATTATCAACAAACGGAAAGTAGATAATTTATCTAAAGTAGATAATTATCGAAAGTTTGATGAAAAAGTAAGATAATTTCACAAGTCAAAAGTAGCCTAGATAATTATCAAAAAGTTGACAAGTAGATAATTATCGCAAAGTCGAAAAGTAGTAATTATCGAAAAGTTGAAAGTAGATAAATATCAAAAGTTTGAAAGTAGATAATTATCAAAAAATCGAAAGTAGATAATTATCGAAAGTTGAAAGTAGATAATTATCAAAAGTCAAAGTAGACATAATTATCAAAAGTTGAATGAAAGAGATAATTATCAAAAAGTCAAAAGTAATAAATTTTCAACCAGTTGAAAGTAGATAATTATCGAAAGTCGAAAGTAGATAATTATCGAAAGTTAAAGTAGATAATTATCGAAAGTCGAAATTAGATAATTATCGAAAATCAAAAGTAGATAATTATCGAAAGTCGAAAAGTAGGATAATTATCAAAAGTCGAAAGTAGATTTAATTATCGAAAGTCGCAAAGTAGATAATTATCGAAAATCGAAAAAACGAACTTTCAAAATTTCGGAAAAAATTTAAAAAATTCAAAAAGAATGAAACTCAACAGTTTCGAACATCTCTATTTCGATCCCTATTCATTTCCCCATCGCTTTGTTGAGAATGTAATCATTTAACCCTTGACCCATAAGGAGATTATCCTTCCAAATCTGTCTAAGCCATCACCCATAATTAGTATAGGATGGCATCCATAGACTGGAAGTCAGTTCTCTGGTTATAATTCATTCCCTTTAAATTTAATTTCTAGATCCAGAAAAATAAACGACAGGGAGGATCGAATTCCCCGTGATGAAATTTTAGGAATCCGAGAAGGAAAAACCTTACCCATACCATGAAGCCAAATCATTGTATAGAACAAAACCACCAGCGTGGGAAACCCGACTGACGTGGAGGGATCTGCCTAGGGGCCAAAAGTGAGACCTGGCAGATGAAAAAGAGAAAGAAGAAGAGATTTAACGATGTGGGGACACTGGGATACCTTGCTATCACAATAAAACTGGAATGTTTAGGGTAGAGAGTCCTTACAACTTACATGGGGCTATAATCAATTTCATATATATATTAATCAACCACCAGTCTCCTGCGATACTACTTCCCAAGGAAATCCACTTCATGATAAGTGCAATCGCAATCTGAAAGACATAGAAAGTTCTTAGTGAACATTGGCTGTGCTTGGGACTTATGTTCTGATTGCAAAAACAACATCTTGGGCCAATTCAATGGCCTCCCTGATGGTTATTTCATGATGGATAAAATCGATTTTGTATTTCTCTCAGCATTGAGGACACATAAATAAAGTAATTAAACCAACTGTATGTGTAATTACACTCCGTCAACATTGAAATTGCTTCTTGCACAAAGCCAGATCAGTGCTGAAAACAAATCTAGGTCTAGCACACGAAGGAATCAATGTATGAGGAGATACTTAACTTCCCCTTCACTCCATTCTCTTCAATGAAAAGGTGCCTTCCGTATTTCACTGTGACGATTGTTGGATTATCAGCTCTGTCTTGCTCTCCTGGTTTGCTTTAATCTTCTTGGACATTTCCTGGCTTTGACCCCTTGGAGGACTTAATTTCGGTTCCTTCCTAATTTCCCTGGTGTTGTTACTGTACTTAATTCTGTGCTCGATACCCCTGGCGTTATTATTACTGGATTGATTCCTGGCCCTAACCCCCTGGCCATTGTTACTGGACTGATTCCTGGCTCATACATCGGCGTTATTATTACTGGACTTGATTCCTGGCTCTATACCCCTGGAATTGTACTGGACTTGATTCTGGCTCTATACCCCTGGCATTGTTACTGGACTTGATGTCCTGGCTCATACCCCTGGTATTTTAATAGACTTGATTCCTGGCTCATACCCCTGAGTGGTATTATTACTCGGACTTGATCCTGGCTTTTATACCTATGGCATTGTTACTGGACTTGTTCCTGGCTCTATACCCTGGATTGTTACGGATGAGTCATGGCCTATACCCCTGGCGTATTATACTGGACTTGATTCCTGGCTCTATACCCCTGGTATTGTTTACTGGATTTGGATTCTGCACTCTATACCCCTTGGCATTGTTATGACTTGATTCGGCTCTCACACCACTGGCGTTTTCTGTACATGATTCCTGGTGTATACCACTGGCATTATTAGTGACTGGACTTGATTCCTGGCTTTTATACCCTGGAGTATTATTACTGGACTGATTCCTGGCCTCTATACACCTGGTATTGTTAAAAGGATTTGGATTCCTGGCCTCTATACACATGGTATTGTACTGGATTGTCCTGGCTCATACCCCGGGCGTATTATTACTGGACTTGATTTCCTGGCTTATACCCCTGGCTTCATTATTACGGGATGATTCCTGGCTCTATACCCCTGGTATTGTTACTGGATTGATTCCTGGCTCTATACCCACTGGCAGCGGTACTGGACTTGATTCCGGCTCTATTACCCATGGCGTTATTATTACTGACTTGATTCCCGCTTCTTCATTACCCCTGGCAGTTATTATTAAGGGACTTGATCCTGGCTCTATACACTGGTGTTGGACTGTACTGATTCTGGCTTTATTACACCTGCGTTGTTACTGGACTTGATTCCCGGCTCTAGACCTCTGGCATTGTTACTGGGACTTGATTCCGCCCCTCTATACCCTGGCGGATTATACTGTACTTGATCCTAGCTTTATTTACCCCATGGCATTGTTACTGGACTTGATTCTGGCTCGATACCGCCTGGCGTTATTATACTGGACTTGTTCTGGCTTTATCCACCTGGTATTGTTACTGGACTTGATTCCTGGTCTATCCCCACCTGGCATTGTTTACTGGACTTGATTCTGATTTTTCTTGATTCCTGGCTATATACCTCTGGAATTGTACTGGACTTGATCCTGGACTCTATTTACCCCTGGCGATTATTACTGTACGTGATTCCTAGCTTTATACCACTGGCTTGTTACTGGACTTCTTCTTGATTCCTGGCTCTACTCTATACCCTGGCGTTGTTAACTTACTTGATTCCTCGCTTTATACCTTCTGGAATTATTGTTAAGGGAATGGATTCCTGACTATATACCCCTGGCATTATGTTACTGGACTTGTGATTCCTGGCCATACCCTGGCGTTATTATTACTGCGACTTGATTCCTGGCTCTATACCCCCTGGCGTTATGATTAATGTACTTGAGTCCTGGCTCTATGGCCCTGGCATTGTTACTGGACTTGATTCCGGGCTTTATACCCCTGGTTCCCCCATGGCATGTTACTGGACTGGATTCCTGGCTCTATACCCCTGGTATTGCTTACTGGACTTGATCATGGATTATACCCCTGGCATTGTTATGGACTTGATTGCTGGCTCTATACCCCTGGGCCCATTTTGTTACTGCGACTTGATTCCTGGCTCTATATCCCTGGCATTGTTACTGGACTTGATTCCTGGCTCTATAACCCATGGCGTTGTTACTGGATGATGAATTTGCTTCTCGTCGTAACATTGTGCCTGTTTCATGATTTTCCTATTACCACATGCCTCTTACTTGTTATTTTGGATTTAGCATTCCCATTGACATTTTGACTTTCACTGTGGTTTATGGCACGAACCATGTTAATTTGGGAAATTTAAAAAATTCACGTTATCAGGAAATGAAAACAAAAATAAAGGTTCCATTGATTTCTCTTGTATATAAGTACATATATTGTATTTTTACTAAACGTTCAGTATCAGTAAGGTTTACTATAAAAAAGAAATAAAATTTTACAGTAAATTGTAGAATATTTAAGGTTGTTTGTTAGCTTAGATGTTATATTAAGTCTGAAAAAAAAAAAACATCTCGCTCCGCAGTGCCTGTGTCTCTATATTCAGTATAATGTTCATACAGTCCTGTCTCTAGTCTCTTCTCTATATAATGACGGTACATTATCCAGTTCCTTCACTGATCTACAGATGAAGCTGAATCCTCTGTCCCCGGTGACTTTCTGTGCTACAAAGTGCTGTAGAAATGTTTTGATTAGGTAACTAAAAACTAAGAATAATTTCCCTTCTATGTTATTGAATTGCTCAAAGTTTGAGAATTTCACCACCTAAAGTGCTAATAGGTAATAAGTCTGTGTGTGGGGACCCTGTACATGTGGGTTTCAGGCCAGAATCCCCGCTTGTCATCTAGAGTCGGAAGATGCTTGCAGAATATGAATATTTCCCAGGATGGGACATTATTAATTGGAGGAGTCATGACAGCTCATCATGAGATACCAAAATACAAAGGGACACGAGAGAATAAAAAACTGTAATGAGTAAGGTTAACTATTGTGCTGAATTCATTGAAAATTTAGATAAAAGGTAATATATAGGCATATTCAGAGATGAGAAAATCTCCCCATTTATTAAACAGTATTGCCACATTCATGGGTAAGAAAGAGACAGACAACCCAATTAGTCCTAACCAATCCACAAGGTTATTATTGTAAAATCATCCAGATCCAAGATCAAATAATGAGCAACATTAAGTGTACAGAGATTAAAGATAACAACTAGCCCGAAAGGGAGCAAAGAACAGGAACAGTACATACAGATAGACAGTATAGTATAGTATTGGATGGTAAACAGTTATAGTATAGTACAGTATAGTACAGATATACAGTATTATAGGTAGTATAGTACAGTATAGTCAGTTATAGTACATATCGGATGGTACAGTCAGTATAGTATAGTATAGTATGGTACAGTATGGTACGTACAGTACAGTATAGTACTAGTTTATAGTACAGTACAGTATAGTATAGTACGTACAGTTAGTATAGTAAGTACAGTATGTACAGTAACTTAAGTACAGTATAGTACAGTACAGATATAGTATAGTACAGTAAGTATAGGTACAGTCATATTACAAAATAGTGTATCTATAGGGATAATACGCCCCTTACAGTGTCACCAATATAAAAGGATATAAAGTCACAGAGGAGTTCCCTGACAATATAGAAGCACGAGCCGAAGGTTCTCGAGTTCTTTTTATAAAGGGACAGGGGAACTCCGAGGTGACTTTATAAACCTTATATACACTGTATGGGGCGTATTATTTTTTATAATATATAAAGTTTAAAAAAATTTAATTTGTGGCTAGTCCTTTACTATATCCCTAACTATCTTTCTCCCTTTACTAAATAATTAAACTAAATACATAGTAACCCCCATGAAATTAAAATAGATTAATTAATACATATCAGATTGATCTGGTATGAGTAGAATATCCTCTTCACCTTTTCTCAGGAATTCCTGGATCCGTTATTCTGTCCTCTTTCCCCTTTAAAAATCAGTTTCTGTCAAAAAACAACAAAAAAAAAAACCCCCTGCATAATAAAAAAACCATCACTGTAACACACAAGACATGTATGGTCATAAATTCCTGATCTGAAATCCTTCGTTTTAAAACTCCTCGTACCTTGGTGTAGTAACTTGTTAAAACCTTTCAGCGTGCACAAACTCCTGCAGTATTATATAGTTATAGTACAGCTACAGTATAGTATAGTTTATTACAGGATTGTTAGTACAGTATAGGATAGTACAGTTACAGTGTTGTATGTAAGTATTAGATAAAGTAAGACATGGGTCTTGAGAAAGTGGCAGGGATCGCCCGTGAAACGCGTAAGACCACTGCTTGGTTGCACCACGTGGTATTGTGCACAGCCATTGATGATTATGTGTGTTGGTTGAATAAAATAAACTGGAAGTTGAATGCACTCGTTGGTGATTGATCCTGGTTTTCGGAGCGGCCCGCCCCTGATGTCTGGTTCCCGGTACTAGTATCGTGAGACTCGCGGAGTCTCGTTCGGGAGATCGGATCTGCAAGCAGGGATACAGCCCAACGTGGTTGCCGCACGGATACTATTGGGTGAGCGCTCCTGGCATCCGGTACCTGGTATGTGGTTTTTTTTTTCTATAGTACAGTATAGTACTACAGTACAGTACAGTACTACAGTCCAGTACAGTACAATATAGTATAGTATAGATAGTATAGTTATAGTACAGTGCAGTATAGTATAGTACAGTAGAGTACAGTATAGTAAGTTTATATAGTATAGGTACAGTATAGTACAGTATAGTGTTGTACAGTACAGTTTAGTATTAGTATTAAGTTTTGAGGGTGAATTAAGACATTACATTACATCGGTACGTACAGTACAGTCTAGTATAGTACAGTACAACACAGTATAGTATAGTTACAGTACGTACAGTATAGTATAGTACAGATATAGTACAGTACAGTATAGTATAGTATAGTATAGACAGTATAGTACAGTTATGACAGTATAGTATAGTACAGTATAGCAAGTACAGTATAGTAAGTATAGACAATAAGTTAGTATATAGTACAGTATAGTACTACAGTACAGTATAGTATAGTATGGTATAGTATATACAGTACAGAACAGTATAATCTAGTACAAACCAATAGAGTACAGTGCAGATAGATAGTATATTATAGTCTAGTATAGTACAGTCTAGTATAGTACAGTATAGACAGGTATCTAGCATATGTAGTACAGTATAGTAGTATGTAACTATAGACAGTTAGTTAGGTTATAGTATAGTATAGTACAGTATAGTACTATACTATAAAGACACATAGTTGAATAAGCACACGTACATCCAGTCCAACCTCGCTGCCTAAACTGTTGGATACAGAGGAAGGCAAAAAAAAAAAAAAAAAGTATTATGAAGGGAGAAAAATCCTTTCCTGAACCGGCAAAAAAACTAATTGGAAAATTTTATTCAGCTTTTTATTAAACTGACCAAGAACCTGCCATAACAACGTCCAACTGGAGTTCCAGAGTTTTTACCGTTCTCAAAGTGAAAAACCCTTCCCAACTTGAAGCCGAACCTTTTTTCTTCAAGGTTAAGGGATGTCCTCGTGTCGTCTGAAATGTTCTATTGTGATAGGTTATTTAGGCCCGTTATGTATTTATACACAGTAACATATCCCCACGCAAGCGGCCTTTTCTCCAGCTTACATAATTGTAGCTTTTCCAGTCTCTTCTTCATATTCCAAACTATCCCAATCTTCTTATAAATTTTGTTGCCCTTCTCTTACCCTTTCCATTTCCAAGATTCATTTTTGTACACAGGATTCCAAAATTGCACTGCATATTCCAAATGAGTGCCTTACCAGTGCTTATTATAAAGGGGGAGAATAAACATTTTCCTCCCTGAATCCATTACCTCTCTTTATACAAGAATACCATGATGGCTCTGATGTTTGCCGCCTGGCACTGCTTGCTCCTTTATTTTTTGTATCACCAAAAACTCAAGATCCCTTTCCAACCGGGATTCACTTAACCAGAGCCATTTTATAGTACAAGTAGCAAAGGATTTTTAAGTCCAAAATGCCTCACCCTTACATTTCTCAACATAGAATCTCATCTGCCCACTTAGCAGCCCAATGTGACAATCTATCTAGATCCCCCCTGGAAACGATTGCACATCCTCTGAAGTTTTTAATGGTCGACAAAGTTTTTGTGTTCCTCAGGAAACACCAGAAAAACCTTGCGGGAACAATCCCCACTCCAAATCATTAATAAATAGATTAAATAGAAGCGGCCCCAACACAAGAACCCGTTGCCACCACTTAGACTTTTTAGTCCATAATGATGAAGCCCCATTAAAACTACTCTTGATCCTATTCATTAAACCAATTTTTATCCATGTACAAATGTGACTCCCCGACCAACAGACCTTAGCTTATAAATAGTCGCCTATGGGGCTGTATCAAAAGCCATTGCAAAATCTAAGTAAACTACCTCTACTTGCTATACCAGAGTCTAAATTCTATGACTCCTCATAAAAGGCCAAGCAAGTTTAGTTTGACAAGATCTATTCCTCCTAAAATCCGATGCTGCGTTACTACTGTATAATTCAGTCTTGAAAACATACTCTAGAACATGTTCCCTTATTAAACTTTCCCGGACTTCCCCACCACTGAAGTTAAACTTACAGGCCTGTAATTACCCGGCTGTGAAGACTACCCTTTTGGAATATTGGGAATAACATCAGACTTTTTCCAATCCAGAGACACACCACCCGGACATGAGGGAATCTGCAAAAATAAGAAAACAAGGCCTAGATAAAACTGAACTTAGCTCCTAAGTACCCGAGGATGTATTTATCCGGTCCAGGAGTTTTATTAATATTAACCTTATTTAGTTCTTTCTGTACCTATCCTCGGTTACAATGATAGATAAAACCTGACTTAAGCTCCCTAAGTACCCGAGGGATGTATTGTATACGATCCAGGAGATTTATTAATTTATTTTATTATTTTTTTTAATGTATTTTATGATTTTACTGTTTACATGAAAAGACATTAAAAAAATCAAATATATTAAAGTTTACATGCAATTGGGACCAGTGAAATTACATGACAGTGCTTAAATAGGATAATAATATCCTACCAAGCAAAGAAAAGTCCTGGAGAGAGGGGGGGCGGAAAAAAAAAAACAAAAACCCCAACCCTAAAAAAACCCCCCCCAAAAATCCTCTTTACCACCTTGTTCCCAACACCCGTGTAATAGACCTTCCGTTCTATCCTCCTCTCTCCGTTATACCCTCGCTGGCCCTCAGGGTCTGACTCTCCCTCTCCTGTCCTTGTTCCAAACACCTGTGTGTAATAGACCATTACGGGTCTATCCTCCTCTCTCCGTTCTACCCTCGTGCCCTCAGTCTGACTCTCCATCTCCTGTCCTTGTTCCCAACACTGTGTAATAGACCTTCCGGGTCTATCCCCTCTCTCAGTTCTACCCTCGATGCCCTCATGTCTGACTCTCGGTTCTCCTTCCTTGTTCCCAACACTTGTGTAATAGACCTTCCGTCTCTATCATCCTCTCTCAGTTTGACCCTCGATGACCCTCATGTCTGACTCTACCCTAGTCCCTACCCTACTAATACATTCCTATAAATCTATCTCTATCCACTACTATCGACTCCTTTGCCCCCCTACAAACTCACAACGTCACCGCTAATCCCCATCTTGGCTCAATTAGATACCAAGTTCCTACCCCACTGTACTGCGTGTATCTGAGCAGCTGTGGAAAGTAACGCAGTTAGGTGTGGACTTACCATTTCAAGCTCATGTTGTGTATCTTAATTCACCTCTTCAGCAGCTAAACATCGACTTTATCACACTTATTAAACAATAAACAAAATAACCCATGTTGTCTATTTTCACTATTTTAACACTCTCTTGCAGCCTCCTCTACTGACACTCTCCTTCCATTATACGCTCCTCAGGATATTGCCAGAATTACAGAAATAAAAATAGATGATATCCGACAACACTCAATCCCCTCACCCCAGGGCAACTTTCGCCTTCTTATGCCGCCCCACCCGCCTGAGTCCTGCAATCTTTCACCCTGTCACCAGTCTGAAGCTTCAACCTCCTATGTCCTCGCCACTTAAAATGGGAACCCTTGATCCCATGCCCTCCTTCCTACTCAGGACACGGCGCTAAAATCCTTCCCCTGCTATTACTCACATTTATAAGTACTCCCTGACCTCTGGGATTTTTTCCTGCGGCATTCTAAACATGCGTGTGTCAAAACTCTCTTAAAAAAACCCTCTCTGGACCCAACCTGTTGTCAAAATACCGCCTGTCTGTCAAACTACCGCCCCATGTCTGTCAAATACCGCTATGTCTCCCTTTTACCGTTGCATCAAACAAAACTCTTAGAATGTCTCGTCTCTACACGAATTATTAAAAATACCCTCCATGCTAATAACTTATGGGACCCTTTACAGTCAGAATTCCAACTGGGCATCAACTGAAACGTCCCTCTGCAAAGTTTCAAATGACCTACAAGCTGCCAAAGTCAAAAGGACAGTTCTCGGCTCTCATTTCCTTGAACCTAGCGGCTGCCTTTGATACTGTGGACCACCTCTATTCTTATGCAGATTCTATATTCTCTGGGCATTCGAAATAAAGCTGCAGCCGTGGTTTGGTTATCTACTTATCTCCCTAAAGGATCTTTTTCTGTCTCTTTTGCTAATAAGAAGTACTCGCGGTTACGCTTAGGTGGGGGGCCCTCATTTTTGGGGCTCGGTTTTCGGCTCCTGTTCTCCCTCTGACACTATCTCTCTGGGAGAAAATAAATATCAGTTCTTTCGGTTTGAAGCATAACTTATATGCATGATGATCCCCAAATCTACTTGTCACCCCCCACACTAACCCCTGAAGTTCAATCCCAAATCTCTTAAATGTTGCTCTCTATCTCTTCCTGATGGCACCGCCTTAAACTCAATATTATCCAAAACTAAATAACATTCCCCTCCTAAACTGGGACCTAGTCAACCGTTCTCCATCTCTATTGACAATATGGTCCATTTATTAACCCAGGTTAATCTGCAGCTGCCTTGGAGTGATCTTTGTCTTCTCTCTTTCCTTCTATCATTACATTACGATGTGTGTCGCTAGGACTGTCGTTTTCTCGTCCAATATTGCAAGATCTGCCCTTTTTTCCTCTCCAACTACGAAATGCTAATCCATGCCCTTATAACTCCCGTCTTGATACTGCTAAATTCTACTGCTTGGACTCCCTGCCTCTCCATCTCTCTCCTATCCAGTCTATCTTAAACTCGGCAGCTCAGATCATCTCGCTCTCCTCCAAAAGAGAACCCGCAACCACGATACTCAGTCGATAGGGTGCTTCCATCAAAACAAAGAATCATATTCAATACCATACTTTAACCTTTAAATTCCTTCGCTCTTACTGCACCTCCCTACTTATCCTCTCTCTGGTCCCTAGTTCCGGCCGTGCCCTCCGTTCCTCGCAAGAAAATCTTCTTCCACAGACCTCCAACAAAACACTGCTGCCTCCCACCATAACCATTCTCTCTTGCGGCTCCCTACCTTTATAACTCTCTCCCTCTCTCGCTTGCCTGGTGACATTCCATTAATACTTTCCACATTTAGACTGTGATCCTACCTTTTAAACTCTCTCCTCTCTCACTTTGCTTGTGTTGGTTACCATCCATTAATACTTCCATCTAGACCGTTATCCTACCTTAAACCGCTCTCCCTCTTCGTTTCGCCTGGTGACATCCATTAATACTTGCCCATCTAGACTGTATCCTACCTTTATTTAACTCCTCCCTCTCTCGCTTCGCCTGGTGACATCCATTATATTCCACTAGATGTTATCATACCTTTTATAACTCATCTCCCTCTCTCGTTTCAACTGGTGACATCCATTATACTTTCATATCTAGATGTATATCCTACCTTTCTGAGCAAAGCACAACTAATGATTGTTAGCCCTTTAAGAACTTGTACCCATTCCCCTCACTTGTATGTATGTTGTCCCTCCCACTTAGATTGTAAGCTCTCGGGCAGGTCTCATCTCTAAAGTGTCAAGGGGCTTGTTGAAACTTAATGCATTTATAAATAATTTATATATATTGATTTCTTAATCGATGTATGAAAATTTATTTTAAAGGGGAACTGTGATCTCCAAACACGTTTATTTAAATGAAAGGCCAGGTCAACACTTTAAAACGAGCATCAACCACCTCTCTACGTGATGCACGCCAAAATTATGAAGACATCAATGATCAGAAAGTTAAGGCTGGAGGTTATGAATCTATGGTCAGAAATACTATTTCCTCCTCTAATCTCAGTTGGGCAAACATACTCAGTGCATACTGAAGGGTTAGGAGGGGGTGGGGAAACCGCACAGCCCATAACACTGCTTTTTTAATGCCTCCCACTTGCTGGGACCTTCCCAATCGTGGATCCTGTGCCCCTCCCCCACTTGCCCGGAGTGGGAGGGGCCCCAGGGCCTGCAAGTGGGAGGAGCCGTGGGCCCTCAAGTGGTGATGAGGGGGCCCACAAGTAGGGCCCTGGGGACCACAAGAGGAGGGGCCCCTAAGTGGAGGGGCCACATGTGGGAGGGGCCCCCAGAGCCATGAGTGGAGGGGTCCCAGAGCCATGAGTGGGAGGGGCCCCAGGCACATGAGTGGGAGGGCCACATGAGTCGCAAGAGAAAGGCCCAAGGGCTGCAAGGGGAGGGGCCATGGGGGTCACAAGGAGGTGGAAACACGGAGGAAGAGGGACTATCACATGGTTTTAAGTGCAGGAAGCAGAAGTGCAGGGCATGGTGATGCTGACAACCTTCACACATGTAATATCTCAAAACTATGTAAAATTAAATAATAGAAAGTAATTGCAAAAATCCTCAGGAAAAGCAATTCCTGTCAATTACCTAAGTCAATTTTTGCCACACAGTTACCCTTTAACATAATTAATTTAATCTACTGGTATAAGGCTGCACTTATCCTCTTGTTTGTATACCGTATTTTTTAATGTACAGCGCTGGGACCCGAGTGGGCGCTTTATAATAAAAATTATACATTACACTACTGATATCTGTTGGTTAAATGTTACACCGTGTGTTTTGTACCTAAGTAGCGCCTGATAAATAAACATTTACATACATACTGTATATCTGTAATTGTTATAATGTACAGCGCGTGTACCCAAGTGGCGCTATTTATAACATAAAACATATATATACATACTGTATAATGGTATTTTTAATGTACAGCGCATCCTACCAAGTGGCGATATATAAAATAAACATTATTACATACATACGTATAATCTATATTGCTATAATATACAGTGTTGTGTACCCAAGTGCCGCTAAATAAATAAACATATACATAACATACTGTATAATATGTATTGTTATAATGTACAGGCTGTGCCCCAAGTGGCGCAATATAATAATATATACATTAAATTCGTAAATCTGTATGTATAATGTGACAGCGGCTGTGTCTCCCAAGTGGGCTATATGAAAAAATAAACTATACATACTACGTATAATCGATTGTTATAATAACAGCGCTTTGTTGTGTCCCCCAAGTGGCGCTATAAAATAAACATATACATACATACGATAATCTGTATTGTTATAATGTACAGCCGATTGTGTCCAAGTGGCGCTAGTATAAATAAACAATATACATACATACTTATAATCTGTATTGTTTTAATGTACAGCGCTGTGTCGCAGTGGCACTATATAAATAAAACATTATAAATAAATTACTGATATCTTGATTCTTATAAGTGTACAGCGCCTGTGTCCCCAAATGGTGATTTATAAATAAACATATACATTAACATACTGTATAATCTGTATGTGTTATAATGATACAGCGCTGTGTACCAAGTGGGCGATTATAAATAAACATATGCATCACTGTATAATCTGTATTGTTGGTAATGTACAGCGCTGTGTCCCCAGTGGCACTATATAAATAAACATATACATACATACTGTATAATTGTATTGTTCTAATGTTACAGCGCTGTGTCCCCAAGTGGTGCTTTATATAATAAATATACATACCCTATATACTCGAGTATAAACCGACCGCGAGTTAATTAAACCGAGGAGTACCCATATTTCGCTCTAAAACTCCCTGATAAAATTTGTTGACTGAGTATAAAACCGAGGGATTAGAAACTTGGCCTTCAAGTGTTTGGAAAACTACACTCCCACTAAAAAAGCATGCTAAAAGAGATGTAGTTGTTCCAAACATCTTGAATGCCAAGTGAGGGTGGAATCAAGATGTTTGTAAACTACAACTCCCAGCAAGCTTTATAAGCTGGAGTTGTAGTTTCCAAACATCTTGAATGCCACCCTCACTTGGCATTCAAGATGTTTGCGAAACTACAACTCCCAGCTAATAAAGAACGCTGGGAGTTGAGAGTTCCCAACATCTTTGAATGCCACCCTCACCCAGTTGTTTTACCTTTGGCTCTTCCTCCCCTCTCC
The DNA here is from genome assembly GCA_019447015.1 of Hymenochirus boettgeri. Classification (NCBI taxonomy): domain Eukaryota; kingdom Metazoa; phylum Chordata; class Amphibia; order Anura; family Pipidae; genus Hymenochirus; species Hymenochirus boettgeri. The sequence continues at coordinate 216,567 of JAACNH010000143.1, read as the reverse complement.
TCATCCAAGGGCTCTGCTAATCCAAGGGTCTGATACATCCAAGGGACCTGCTACATCCAAAGCTAGCTACATCCAAGGCTTCTGAGGTGCGTTATCCTGAGCATCCGGCAGCCGCGCGCTCCATTTCCAGTACTGGCGCGCCGGCTGACGTCACCTGCCCGGCGGCACCGGGCAAGTGAGGTAGGCCGGCGCGGCCAGTACAACGAAAGACGTCGGGGCTGCCAGAATGCACCAGGTAAGCTACTGACTCGAGTATAAACCGAGTCCAAGTTTTCAGGCTGATTTTTCAGCCTGAAAAAACTCGGTTTATACAGAAGTAGATATACGGACATACTGTATAACTCTGTATTATATGTGACAGCGCTGTGTTACCCAAGTGGCGCTATTAAAATAAACATATACATTAATACATACTTGATAATCTTATTGTTAGAATGTACATCGCTCTGTTCCACACAGTGGGCGCTAATAAATAAACAATACTACCAGACTGTATAATCTGTATTGTATAATGTACAGCATGTGTCCCAAGTGGCGCTTATATAAATAAAATATACATTACATACTGTAATCATCTGATGTTTAATGTACAGACGCTGTGTCGCCAAGTGGAACTATATAAATAAACATATACATCATTAATGTAAATCTGAATTCTTATAATGTACAGCGCGTGTGTCCCCAAATGGTGCTTATAATAAAATATACATAAACTGTATAATCTGTATTGTTATAATGACAGCGCTTGGTGTACCCAAGTGGAACTATATAAATAACCATGTATACAACATCTATATAATAAAAGGACAAAGCCCTCACTATTAACTCACTCACTCATTCACTCACTCTATCAATAATTCTCCATTACTTGCCGTGGAGGCAGCGGCTTAAATTGGCAGGCTCATTCATTGCACCTTACTTACAAAGTGTAAACAGGTTTCGTTTCGAAAAGCAAAGCCCTCACTCACTCACTCACTCACTCATCACTAATCATCACTAATTTCCAACTTGCCGTGAGGCAGACGCGCTTAATTTGGCAGGCTCATTCATTGCACCTTACTTACAAAGTGAACAGGTTTCGTTTTCGAAAAGGCAAAGCCTCCCTACTCACTCACTCACTATCACTAACTCATCACTAATTTCTCCAACTTGCCGTGGAGGCAGACGGCTTAAATTTGGCAGGCTCATTCATTGCACCTTACTTACAAAGTTAAGCAGGTTCGTTTCGAAAAGGCAAAGCCCACTCACTCACTCACTCACTCATCACTAACTCATCACTAATTCTCCATTGCCAGTGGAGACGGCACTCTTAAATTTGGCAGGCTCATTCATTGCACCTTAACTTACAAAGTTAAGAGGTTTCGTTTTCGAAAGGCAAAGCCCTCACTCACTCACACTCCCATACTAATCTCAACTGCCTCACTCATCACTAATTCTCCAACTTGCCGTGGAGGCAGACGCTTAAATTTGGCAGGCTCATTCATTGCACCTTACTCAAAGTTAACAGGTTTCGTTTCGAAAAGGCAAAGCCCTCACTCACTCACTCACTCACTTCATCCACTAATCTCCAACTTGCCGTGGAGGCAGACGGCTTAATTTGGCAGGCTCATTCATTGCACCTTACTTACAAAAGTTAAGCAGTTTTCGTTTCGAAAAGGCAAAGCCCTCACTCACTCACTCACTCACCACTAACTCATCACTAATTCTCCAACTTGCCAGTGGAGGCAGACGGCTTAAATTTGGCAGGCTCATTCATTGCACCTTACTTACAAAGTTAAGCAGGTTTCGTTTCAAAAGGCAAAGCCCTCACTCACTCACTCACTCATCCACTCACACTATTCTCATACTCACTCATCACTAATTCCCAACTTGCCGTGGAGGCAGGACGCTTAAATTGGCAGGCTATTCATTGCACCTTACTACAAAAGTTAAGCATGTTTTGTTTCGAAAAGGCAAAGCCCTCACTCACTCACTCACACTAATTTCCAAATTGCTGCCCTCACTCACTCACTCATCACTCATACATTCTCAACTTGCCTCACTCATCACTAATTCTCCAACTTGCCGTGGAGGAGACGGAAATTTGGCAGGTCATTCATTGCAACTTACTTACAAAAGTTAAGCAGGTTTCGTTTTGAAAAGGCAAAGCCCTCACTCACTCACTCATCACTAATTCTCCAACTTGCCGTGGAGGCAGACGGCTTAAATTGGCAGGCTCATTCATTGCACCTCTTACAAAAGTTAAGCAGGTTTCGTTTCGAAAAGGCAAAGCCCTCATCACTCACTACATCATCACTATCTCAATCCTCACTCATCACTAATTCTCAACTTGCCGTGGAGGCAGACGGCTTAAATTTGGCAGGCTCATTCATTGCACCTTACTTACAAAGGTTAAGCAGGTTTCGTTTCGAAAAGGCAAGCCCTCACTCACCACTCACTAATTCTCCAACTTGCTCACTCATCACTAATTCTCCAACTTGCCGTGGAGGCAGAGGCTTAAATTTGGCAGCTCATTCATTGCACCTTACTTACAAAGGTTAAGCAGGTTGTTTCGAAAAGGCAAAGCCCTCACTCACACTCACTCACTCATCTAACTCATCACTCAATATCCAACTTGCCGTGGAGGCAGACGCTTAAATTTGGCAGGCTCATTCATTGCACCTTACTTACAAAAGTTAAGCAGGTTTTGTTTCGAAAAGGCAAAGCCCTCATCACTCACTCACTCATCACTAATCATCTCACATCACAATTCTCCAACTTGCCGCTGAGGCAGACGGCCTTAAATTTGGCAGGCTCATTCATTGCACCTTACTTACAAAAGTTAAGCAGGTTTCGTTTTGAAAAGGCAAAGCCCTCACTACTCACTCACTCACTCATCACTAATCTCCAATTGCCTCACTCATCACATTCTCCAACTTCCGTGGAGGCAGACGGCTTAGATTTGGTAGCTCATTCATTGCACCTTACTTACAAAAGTTAAGCATGTTTGTTTCGAAAAGGCAAAGCCCTATTACTCACTCATCACTAATTCTCCAACTTGCCGTGGAGGCAGACGGCTTAAATTTGGCAGGCTCATTCATTGCACCTTACTTAAAAAGTTAAGCAGGTTTCGTTTCGATACAATACAAGGCAAAGCCCTCACTACTCACTCACTCACCACTAATTCTCCAACTTGCCGTGGAGGCAGACGGCTTAAATTTGGCAGGCTCATTCATTGCCACCTTACTTACAAAAGTTAAGCAGGTTTCGTTTCGAAAAAGGCAAAGTCACTCACTCACTCACTCACTCATCACTAATTCTCAACTTGCCGTGGAGGCAGCGGCTTAAATTTGGCAGGCTCATCATTGTACCTTACTTTCAAAAGTTAAGCAGGTTTCGTTTCGAAAAGGCAAAGCCCTACTCACTCACTCACTCATCACTAATTCTCCAACTTGCCTCACTCATCACTAATTCTCCAACTTGCCGTGGAGGCAGACGGCTAAATTTGGCAGGCTCATTCATTGCACCTTACTTACAAAAGTTAAGCAGGTTTCGTTGAAATTCCACCTGTAACGGTGAGTATCTAACATGCACCTGTAACGGTGAGTATCTGACATTGCACCTGTAACGGTGAGTATCTGACATTGCACAGACTGGTTGGTCCAATTCAACAAATTTGGAATGCATATACTCCTTTACCAGTAAAAGATTAACAAAAATTTTTTTAGGGTGGGGGTGAATGGGGGGGGAATAGAATTTGAACTCCTGCACACTAACGGCTGGACCGATTTTTACCAAAAATTCAGGGTGTGTGCGGGGACTGGCTGAGGTGTAAGGAGAAGTGTTGGAGGGTGGACAGAGAGGAATAGGGGGGGTATTAGGGGCGGACGGGGAGGGGTGGTGGGGGTTATTTTCACCAAAATTTCATAGTTGAATAAAAAATATAATATTAAATTAAAGTTAAGAGTGTGCATTATCGTAAAGCTTATTGAATTGTCTTTCTTTATATATCAAGTGCCAGAGTGATTACAGCAATCTTAATACATATTTCTTACTAAAAACGTTTTTCAATACATCTCCGTGCGAAGCGCGGGTATTTGCTAGTAACTGTATAATCTGTATTGTTATAATGTACAGCTCTGTGTCCCAAGTGGCCGCATATAAATAAACATTACATACATACTGATAATCTGTATTGTTATAAGTAATATAATAATACCGTGAACTCTGGGTACCACTATTTGTATTATAAGATGAATGGTATCCCATGCTGTAACATTATAATGATATAGAAGCTACACTGAGGAGTTCTATGTCATATAAAGGACCAAGGACACGACTGAGTTATACAGAGACAATACTGGTCCAACTAGAAATGTTCCATTAATAATACACTTTAAATATATCCTTTATCAAACACAGAGTTGCACTATATCAATGTCTAACACTTGGTCATTTATAATTAGGATAAGAGTACCAGACCCAGGACACACCCCTGAGGAACATCACAACAACAATGGTCCAACAGATAATGTTCCACTAATAACCACACTATAATCTATCCTTTATCAAACACAGAGATGTACTATCATGTCTAACACTAGGGTATTTATAATAGGATTAAAGAGTACCGGACCAGGACACACCCCTGAGGAACATCACTAACAAAACTGGTCCAACTAGAAAATGTTCCATAATAATCACTCTTTATAATCTATCCTTTATCAAACACAGAGATCGTACTATCAATGTCTAACACTGGGTCATTTATAATTAGGTAAAGAGTACCAGACCCAGGACACACCCCTGAGGAACATCACTAACAACACTGGCCAACTAGAAATGTTCCACTAATAACCACACTTTATAATCTATCCTTTATCAAACAAGAGATCATACTATCAATGTCTAACACTAGGTCATTTATAATAGGATAAAGAGTACTGGACCCAGGACACACCCCTGAGGAACATCACTAACAACAATGGTGTGCAACTAGATAAAGTTCCACTATAACACCTTTATAATCTATCCTTTATCAAACACAGAGATCGTACTATCAAGTCTAACACTGAGTCATTTATATAAAAGGATAAAGAGTACCGGACCCAGGACACACCCCTGAGGAACATCACTAACAACAATGGGTCCAACTAGATAATGTTCCATATAACCACCTTTATAATCTATCTTTATCAAACACAGAGATCTACTATCAATGTCTAAACTAGGTCATTTTATAAATAGGATAAAGAGTACCAGGACCCAGGACACACCCCTGAGGAACATCACTAACAACAATGGTCCAACTAGAAATGTTCTCACTAAAAACCACCTTTATAATCTATCCTTTATCAAACACAGAGATGTACTATCAATTTCTAACACTAGGTCATTTATAAATAGATAAAGAGTACGGACCAGGACACACCCTGAGGAACATCACTAACACACTGGTCAACTAGATAATGTTTCATAAATACCACTCTTTTAATCTATCCTTATCAAACAAATAGAGTGTACTATCAATGTCTAACACTAGGTCATTTATAAATAGGATAAAGAGAACGGACCAGGACCACCCCTGAGGAACATCACTAACAACACTGGTCCAACTAGATAATGTTCCATTAATAACCATCTCTTATAATCTACCTTTATCAAACACAGAGATCTGTACTATCAATTCTAAACTAAGGTCATTTATAAATAGGATAAAGAGTACCAGACCAGGACACACCCTGAGGAACACACTAACAACACTGGTCCAACTAGATAATGTTCCATTAATAACCACTCTTTATAACTATCCTTTATCAAAAACAAGAGATCATTGGACCAGTGTTGTTATTGATGTTCTGGGACCCAGGAGCAGGAGATCTCCAGATTGCATAAGAAGAGAGAGAACCAGAAACATTCAATTCAAGGAGTAAAGGTAGGCTATGGGGGGATGGAACAAGAAAATAATTACACACCTTTAGTTTTAAAGCTACAAATATCTGGCTGGGGTTTTTTTTACAGTGTACATACCTTTTAGAGCAATTTAAAAAGAAAATGCATTGTGGCAATACAATTATCCTTTAACATGATCAAACAACAAGTCTTAGTGATTGATATTGATCAGTAATTAGTGCTTTGAGATGGTCAAACTTCCTGAAGTTCCATTCGTTTGGATGAAAAACAGATAAAATAACAATGGTAACTTACTGGCACCTGGGAAATGATCTGGGGAACATATACCTAGCACTAAAACCTGTCTAAACACTTCTTTCCCCCACGATCAGGCAATTGTCAGGTTGCCAATTATCATGCAACATTCAAGGGTTACGGCCAATTTGAGGGTTACCAAATGATACTTTCAAGGGTTACAGAACAATACTGTACATTTGAGGGTTACCGAAATCGACCACTATGTCTGAGATTTACTGAACAATACAGGGTCATTGAAATCAAAAGATATATTTGAGGCTTAATGAAATCGGCCACTACATTCAAGTGTTCGAACGATGCATTTGAGTTACAGAATTTGAACGCTACATTTGAAGGTTATTGAAAAGGGAACATTCGAGGGTGACTGAATTTGAACAATACATTCAAGGGTTACCAATTTAAGAATTATCGAATTTTTCAAAAATTAGTCCGGAAAACCGAATTAGTTCAAACCCCAACTAGTTTGGATAGATTTCAAGTTCATCCGAACTCATAAAGTTTGTACCAAACTCGGGTTCGGGTCCATCACTAATGAACATCAATGAGGACCATGTGGATGGAAAAGGCACCCAGTCCAAGTGGGTGAAATCACTGTTGAGTTGTTTGGATTTGCATTAAAGAGATAAATGGTTTTATTTTTACACCAATACAAGTAACTATAAATACAGTCAATGTATATTACATTTAAAGATTATTCAGGGTGTCGTAATACTTACCCTCCTTCCTGCAGACTGCACTTAGTGTGAATTACCGCATCACAGGAACCAGCAGGTTGGGAGCACGGTGGTAACACCACAATATTAAAGGTGTTTGTTTCCTGGCTACTAAGTTGCGCAAAAACAAACTTTACCATTTTAAATCAGTTTATACGAGGAAAGGTGGTTTCATTTCCTTTTAACTTCCTTTAAACTTCCTTTTAAGCATCTTCCCACGGAAGGTGGTGGCACTAAATAAATCCATAATAATTTGTTCATTGTTCTTTATTTCAGCCCTGTAGCTCAGCAAAGAAACCACTTTTGGCTTTTTCGATTCGTTATTGAGCAGACCAACAATGACACAGATCTGTTCCCCAACTTGACTTTCGGATACCATCTATACGATTCCTGTGGGAATTCTGGGAATGCTGTAAGGAACGTGTTCCAGATATTATCCGGTACCAGGGAACCGGTTCCCAATTACTCCTGTGTGGGGAATAGGAACATTGCTGGATTTATTGGGGATCTCACCTCAGAGACAACATTACCCATAGCCCAGATACTGAGTCTGTACGGATATTTACAGGTAAGAAATTAACATTACTATATATAAAACATTTCATGCTATTGGAGAAAACTCAGGGAAAGTTCAGATTTAAAGGGAAAGTTCAGTGTTAATACAAATGCTTTAATGGAAAAGGAGTGTTTTCTCATTCCACTAATCTTTATGTGCAGTTTGTCTGTACATCCTTGTACTCTTTATATCCCTCTCCTGCCTTCAAGGTCTTCCTTTCCCCTGTCATTTATATATAGTAGAATTAAGTATTTAATGTCACAATATTATTGTTATTCCTTAACATGTTAAACTTTTATAATATTGAAAATTACTGAACGTTTATAATATTTTATCATGACAGATTTGTAGTTTTCTAACACAAATAATTGTTATCATAAAAATACATTATCTATGCCTTTAAAAAAAATAACTATTCCTTTAATACATTGATTAAAGAATGGGAGGTTAAGGAGCTATGTTGCATGGGGCAGAGATGGGGAGATTGAGATGGACCACACATTCCTGATAGGCCAGTTTCCTCTTCCAGTGAGTTGCTATCCCATTCAGATCCATTCCCCACAAAATAATAATTGAAAAAAACTGGACTACCGATTGTCAAGGCTTGAAATGTAGCCCAAGCTGGCACAATATGCCATGGAGGTCGCATCTTGACCAGTATCCTGTGAGGGAGGATCTTTATTACCACAGGCCAACATAATACTCCTATTGCTGATGTCCATGACTGAAGGCTTCCAGCCCCTGGACCTACTTACAGCTCCTTCCCACAGCCTCTGTATCTGCCGTAAGTCTTAGCTGATTCCAGCCCAGATGGCAATTTTAGTTGGTAGAGTCATTCTTCCCTGACCCAAAGTTTTTTTAACAATTAAGCTGTGTAATGGTTAATGTCTCTTGTGTAGGATTCACCTTGTCTGGATATAAAATCATTTGGCTTTCTACAGCTAAAATTACAAGCTTAGGGTTTGCTCTACCTGGCCTATATAAATCTCTAATTGTTGTTTTAAGAGGGTCCCTCTTGGTGTCTCGGACACTAACCATACCACAGACCATACTATAGACAATACCACAGACCATACCATAGACCATACCACAGACCAAACTATAGATCATTCAATAGGCCATACCATATACCATACCATAAACCATACCACAGACCATACTATAGGCCATACTATACAGTAGACCATACAATAGACCATACCATAGGCCATACTATAGACCATACAGTAGACCATACCATAGACCATACCAAAGACCATACAATAGACCATACCATAGATCATACCAAAGACCATAACATAGACCATACAATAGACCATACCATAGGCCAAACTCATGGGTGTCAACTGAAAGATTTCCAGGGGCAGTGCACAGACAAAGAAATGCTACATACATGGAGGTGTGGCTTATTGTGCGGGGGAGTGGCTTTTAAATGGGCCATACATGAACACATGAATGGGATAATTAAAGAAATAATCCCCTCTTACAAATGCAGGCAGCACCAACAAACCATCCCAATGACCCCACACATTACACAGGCACAAGACATAAAGGGCATGTCCATCCCCAAAACTAAAGTTTGCCCCAGTGCTGGACCCACTTTGTAGTGTACAGCTCTGCTCTTTATGGTTCTCCTGCAGTGCTTGTTCACAGAAAGTGAAGAGTAGGAGTAGGAGCTGTCTGTGAGTCATCTGATCTCTGCTTCTTCCTTGTCCTCAGTAAGGACATGCCAGTCCAGCCCAGAGAGTCGGGAGCAGAGAGCAGAGGGAATGAAGAATCTAAGTCTATTTCTAGGCTTTTTTTTTTTTACTAAATTAATATGGCGGTTGGGGGTGGGCTGGGGTAAACCACACTACAGTAAAATTAATTTTATGGGTGGAAATACCCTTTTAGCATGGATCGGAAACCAGTAGATCCAGATGTTTAAAAACAATTCTCAGCATTCCTCTATAAGCACTTAGGGAATGCTGGGAGTTATAGTTTTCAAACATCTGGAGATCTACTGGTTGCCTATCCCTAACTTAAAGGACAACTCCACCCTCATAAAAACATCTTTTAGAAAGAACGGCCTCTTTAAAATATGTTGATATATCATACTTTGTCCTGTGAATTCATTACTGTATGCCTGCTATGCTTCTGGATGCCTCATGGAAACTGAGCTAGGGGATTAACATTCAGTCTTGGCTGTAATGTCAATTGTCAAATCCATAACTGACAGTTACTAACTGGAAGAACCAGGAAGCAGTAACAGGGGAAACAGGACATTGTGCAGGATTTCAGGTTAGACTTATATATTTCCCATTTCAAACTATTACCGTTTATTAGGATTTTGGGGGGTGTTTTACCTGTAAGTTTTCATTTCAGGGCTGGACTTGCCCTTTAAGGAAAGTCAGGCAGCATCAACATCAGCCCACCCCAGGCATTGGACTTCAGATAAGGAATAAAAAAAAACACCCAGTGGGCAGCACCAACAACCCAGTGTCCCCAACCCCAGCCCAGACTCGGGGCTTAAGGTACGTAATAAAAAAATCCGTCAGGTAGCAGCACCAACAACCCATGGTACCCACCCCAGTGAATATGTATGTATGTATAATTTTATTTATAAAGAGCCACTTGGGTACGCAGTGCTGTACATTATAAAATACAGAGTATACAAACAAGGGGATAAGTGCAAGCCATTATACAAATAGATAAAAATCCAATTCAATTAAAGGGGAACTGTGGTCTCCAAACAAGTTAAGTTTCTATGAAAGGCCAGTTTCCTACCTTTAAAACGAACCATCAACCACCTCTCTACATGCTCAACATCCCAAGATATACAGAAATGACTGACCAGAAAGTTAATGGGTGGGAGGCTGACATGTGACATTCCTAAGGCTTCTCCTGCACAGTGCCACCGGCGAGCACAGCCTCAGACTCCCTCAGTGTGTGAGGGAGACAGGAAGTCTCTCCTCCTCTCTGCTGTGTGAAGTCCTGACAAAGAAGTTAAGGGAATCTACAGCTCTTCTCTTTCACTGTGTGAAAACAGCCTTTGAGTTTTCACTCAGTTCTCCCTCTGCCTGAAAAGGCTGATTCTACAGAGTTTTCTGTAGGGGGGTATCTAAGTAACCCACGGCACCTGCGAGTAGGCGGGGCTTAGACACACACAAGTGGGCAGGGCTTAGATACCTGTGGGTGGGTGGGGATTTAGCACCCATGAGTGGGCAAGGCCATGGCACCCACAAGTGGGTGGGGCCACATGGGGCTGTAAGATAATGGGCCATGGGGGACCTACAACTGGAGGGACCATGGGGTCCATGAATGGGAGTGACCAGGGCGGCTGCAAAGGGGCTGCTGCCATATCACACACAAAAATGTAAATATCTTCAAAACTATGCAAAATAAACAATGGAAATAAATTGCAAAAATTCTCAGTGGAGCAATTCCTATCAATGTTCCTCAATTTACCTAAAGTAATTTTTGGACCACAGTTCCCCTTTAAATACAAGGTCATACATCGGTTAAGAAAGCATATATACACACATAGTAACATAGCAATTAAGGTTGAATAAAGACATACGTCCATCAAGTCCAACTTTTTTACCCTTTTCTTTTTTTTAACCCTACCAAACAGTTGATCCAGAGGAAGGCAAAAAAAACCAGCTAAAAAGGGGGGAAAAATTCCTTCCTGACTCCAAACGGCAATCGGAAAGTATCCCTGGATCAACCAGATCTATATGTATTAATACCAGTAATTCTCAATGTTATATAGTATCCCTGCACCAACCAGAACTACAGTATATGTATTAATACCAGTAATTCTCAATATTATATAGTATACCTGTACCAACCAGAACTACAGTATATGTATTAATACCAGTAAATCTCAATATTATATAGTATCCCTGTACCAACCAGAAGTACAGTATACGTATTAATACCAGTAATTCTCAATATTATATAGTATCCCTGTACCAACCAGAACTACAGTATATGTATTAATACCAGTAATTCTCAATATTTTTTTAGAAACTTATCCAGGCCTTTTTAAAGCTATTCAATGAACTTGCCATTACCACATCTGCTGGAAGACAGTTCCACAGTTTCACCGTTCTCACTGTAAAGAAACCTTTCCTAACCTGAAGAGGAAACTTCTTTTCTTCCAACCTTAAAGGATGTCCACGTGTCCTCTGATATGACCTATTAGTGAACAATGCACCAGAGAGTTTATTGTATAGCCCATTAATATATTTATATAAGGTTATCATATCCCCATGCAAACGTCACTTCTCCAATGTAAACAGCCCTAACGTGTCTTATCTGCCTGCATAGTCAAGCCCCTCCATTCCCCTTATTAATTTAGTTGCCCTTCTCTGAACTGCTTCCATTTCCAAGATATCCCTTTTGTATATGGGATTCCAAAACTGCACTGCATATTCCAAATGAGGCCTTACCAGTGCCTTGTAAAGAGGGAGAATAAAATTTTTCTCTCTTGAATCTATTCCTCTCTTTATACAAGACAGTATCTTGCTAGCTCTAGCCGTTGATACCTGGCATTATTTGCTATAGCTATGTCTGTTATCTACCAGAACCCCCAAATCTTTTCCCATTACAGATGCACTTAACACAGAGTTATTTATGGTGTAGGTGGCACAGGGATTATTAAATCCTAAATGCACTGTACTAACCTCCAATGATCTTAGCTCTAAGGCTGGGTACACATGAAGGGACTATTTGTCCCGACCGAGCGCTCGCTACTAGCAAACTTTCACAAAGTTGAGTGGGACTTTCAACTGACAGTTCCAAATTAGAACCAGGTTTGAAACGAACCTGCAACTCATCCGTAGTAATGACCATAGTAATGACCATAGTGATGACCGTATTAATGACCGTAGTGATGACCGTAGTAATGACCGTAGTAATGACAGTAGTGATGACCATAGTGATGACCTTAGTGATGACCGTAGTAATGACCGTAGTAATGACCATAGTGATGACCGTATTAATGACCGTAGTGATGACTGTAGTGATGACCATAGTGATGACCATAGAGATGACCGTAGTGATGACCGTAGTGATGGCCGTAGTGATGACTGTAGTGGTGACCGTAGAGATGACCGTAGTGATGACCGTAGTAATGACCATAGTAATAACCGTAGTGATGACCGAAGTGATGGCCATAGTGATGACCGTAGTGATGACCGTAGTGATGACCGTAGTGATGACCGTCGTGAGGACCGTAGTGATGGCTTAGTGAGTAATGACGAGTGAGTATGACCATAGTGATGACCGTAGTGATGCCGGTAGTGATTACCGTAGTGAGGACCTTAGTAATGACCGAGTGATGACCGTAGTGTGACCATATAATGACCTAGTGATGACCGCAATGATGACCGCAGTGATGACCGTAGTGATGACGTAGTGATGACTGCAGTGATGACCTTAGTAATGACCATAGTGATGATTGTAGTAATGACCGTAGGATGACCATAGTGATGACCGTAGTGATGACCATAGTAATGACCGTAGTGTGACCATAGTAATGTCCATAGTAATGACCGTAGTAATGACCAGTGTTTTAGGTTGGTTGGGTGTTGGCAGTTTTTCTTATAAAAATTCTTTTGCAATGTTCTGTATTTTTTAGTTGTATTGTTATTATGCTATACATTCTTTCTATGCAAGCTGTTTGAGCCTGTGCGCCACCAGTTACTTCCTGGTTCACTGTACATGCGCATGCATGCAGAGATGTTTTGGTATTGGCTTTGTGATGGTTTCTATTGATCTGGAAAAGGTGCCGGCTTCTATATGAGTGCTAAACTAGTTTTCTATTGCAGTAGCACAATATTTATAAACACTCAGATATGTAGCTAAGTAATTATATAAGATATATTCCACTGCAGTTCCTATTCTAAATAATAGAACTTGTGTAATATATTACTACAGGCTTAATGTTGATACTGGACTTGAGTTTCTATTCTCCTCCACAGCCCTTAATTCTATAAGTGAAAACATTGTTTAAACTTTTGCTTGTATTATAGTCCTATCCAAATCGATTGGTATTCGGGCATCTCTAGGTTAAGAGGATTAGGGGCACTTCTGGGCACCCTAAGTGCCTGCGTTGCGTGTAAGGAAAACAATTGTGCCATGCCTCTTCCAGAGGGATAAGAGGCATGTACGACCATGTTGGAAGTAAATCCAATTGATAACAAAATGTATGTTTACAAATGCAAGGAGTCTGTCTGGAAAAACCGCGAACTTGAAATAATAGCGTTAAAGAAGGTAGATGTAATTGGTAATAGCAACTCATGGCTGGAAATATTTCACACGACTGGACAGAAATATTGAAGGGTACTCCTTAATTTAGACATGACCGAGTGAATAGAAAGGAGGGGAGTCATGTTATGTATGTTAAACAGTAAATTGGAAGCCAATTTAAAAGATGAATAGATGGGGGAGCAACATGCGGCAGAAACATCATGGGTGGAACTGTGTACAGTAAGCAAGAAGGTGGTTAAATTATGTTGGAGTGTTGTTTATAAGCCCCAAATGCCGGGAGAGGTGAAATGAATCTCCATAATGCAGTTGGCCGAAGGCTTCTGTATTGGGCAGGTTTCTGGTTATGGGGGGTTTAACTACCCGAAATAGATGGAGTAATGGAACTGCCAAGCATCCGACCTCAAAATGTATAAAGTTTCTTTAATTTCCTATATGGCATTTTCTTTCACAGATGGTAGAAGTTCCTACTAGACAGAATGCTGTTGGTTGGATCTGTGAATATCTAATAACCCAGAGCTCATTTTGGAGATGAATGTAATGGGAAGCCTTTTCGGGAGATAGTGACCATTGATATAGTGTCATTTTATCATATAGGTTTGCAGAAAACTAAAGTGCCACTGCTTAACAAAACTTTTACCTTTAGGAAGCTAAGTTTTATGCTTTTAAGGATCGCTAAGGAATCGCTCCTGCTCATAGACTGGGGGGAACTGTTTCTAGGTAAAGATACTGAGCAGATGTGGACCACTTTTAAAGGGATATTAAACTATAACATTTCCAAATCGGTACCTTTAGGAAACAAGTGTAAAAAAATTAGGTCCACTCCTGCATGGCTTAATGCTCAGGTAAAAAGGGAAATGGAAAAAAAGAAAAGGGCTTTTAAAATTTTGAAAGCAGAAGGCACAGAACAGGCTTACAGGGACTTCAAAAGTTGTAATAAAGAGTGCAAGAAAGCAATTAAACTAGCTAAAATAGAAAATGAAATACGGATTGCCGAACAAAGCAAGGCCAACCCCAAGATGTTTTTTAAGTATATAAATGGTAAAAAAATGAGGACTGAGAATGTGGGACCATTAAATAATGGAGCTGAGGTGGTTGTAGAGGATGCCGAAAAGGCTAATCTGCTAAACCGTTTTTTTACATCGGTTTTTACTGTTGGGAATCCTTACAGTAGGGATTGTAACAATGTGCAGGGAGGAAATGAAGAGTTTTCACATTGGATAACAGAGGATATGGTACGGAATCAATTAGACAAAGTTAATATCAATAAAGCGCCAGGACCAGATGGATTGCATCCTAGGATTTTAAAAGAGCTTAGTTCAGTTCTAGCAAGACCACTGTGTCTCATCTTTTCAGATTCGCTTTTGTCTGGGGATGTGCCGCTGGATTGGAAAAAAGCCAATGTAATACCAATATTCAAAAAAGGTAGTCGTTCACAGCCTGGTAACTATAGACCTGTAAGCCTAACATCAGTGGTAGGGAAGGTGATGGAAACTTTGTTAAGGGATCATATCCTTGACTTTGTCTCCAGAGATCATCTTATTAGTAGTAGTCAGCATGGATTTATGAGAAATAGATCATGCCAGACAAATTTAATTGGTTTTTATGAAGAAGTGAGTAAGAAGTTAGATTCAGGCACAGCTGTGGATGTGGTATATTTGGATTTTGCAAAAGCCTTTGATACTGTGCCACATAGGCGACTAATGTATAAACTGAGGACTGTTGGCCTTGAAGAAAACATTTGTTCATGGATAGAGAACTGGTTATTGGACCGCAAACAGAGAGTGGTGGTTAATGGAGCTACATCTATGTGGGCTAAAGTTCTAAGCGGAGTTCCTCAGGGTTCTGTACTGGGGCCGCTTCTGTTTAATCTGTTTATAAATGACTTAGAAGGGGGCATTGAGAGCAAGGTCTCTGTGTTTGCTGATGACACTAAATTATGCAGAGCTTTGGAAACTTCCAATGATGTGCAAGTGCTGCAAGCAGACCTAGATAGATTATCAAAATGGGCAGCAGAATGGCAGATGAGATTCAATGTTGATAAATGTAAGGTGATGCATTTGGGATTTAATAATCCCTGTGCCACCTACACCATAAATAACTCTGTGTTATTTATGGTGTAGGTGGCACAGGGATTATTAAATCCCAAATGCACTGTACTAACCTCCAATGATCTTAGCTCTAAGGCTGGGTACACATGAAGGGACTATTTGTCCCGACCAAGCGCTCGCTACTAGCAAACTTTCACAAAGTTGAGTGGGACTTTCAACTGACAGTTCCAAATTAGAACCAGGTTTGAAACGAACCTGCAACTCATCCGTAGTAATGACCATAGTAATGACCATAGTGATGACCGTATTAATGACCGTAGTGATGACCGTAGTAATGACCGTAGTAATGACAGTAGTGATGACCATAGTGATGACCTTAGTGATGACCGTAGTAATGACCGTAGTAATGACCATAGTGATGACCGTATTAATGACCGTAGTGATGACTGTAGTGATGACCATAGTGATGACCATAGAGATGACCGTAGTGATGACCGTAGTGATGGCCGTAGTGATGACTGTAGTGGTGACCGTAGAGATGACCGTAGTGATGACCGTAGTAATGACCATAGTAATAACCGTAGTGATGACCGAAGTGATGGCCATAGTGATGACCGTAGTGATGACCGTAGTGATGACCGTAGTGATGACCGTAGTGATGGCCTTAGTGAGTAATGACCGTAGTGAGTAATGACCATAGTGATGACCGTAGTGATGACCGTAGTGATTACCGTAGTGATGACCTTAGTAATGACCGCAGTGATGACCGTAGTGTTGACCATAGTAATGACCGTAGTGATGACCGCAATGATGACCGCAGTGATGACCGTAGTGATGACCGTAGTGATGACTGCAGTGATGACCTTAGTAATGACCATAGTGATGATTGTAGTAATGACCGTAGTGATGACCATAGTGATGACCGTAGTGATGACCATAGTAATGACCGTAGTGATGACCATAGTAATGTCCATAGTAATGACCGTAGTAATGACCAGTGTTTTAGGTTGGTTTGGGTGTTGGCAGTTTTTCTTTATAAAAATTCTTTTGCAATGTTCTGTATTTTTTAGTTGTATTGTTTATTCTGATATACACTTCTTTCTATGCAAGCTTGTTTGAGCCTGTGCGCCACCAGTTTACTTCCTGGTTCACTGTACATGCGCATGCATGCAGAGATGTTTGGTATTGGCTGTTGGATTGTGTTCTATTGATCTGGAAAAGGTGCCGGCTTCTATATGAGTGCTAAACTAGTTTCTACTTGCAGTAGCACAAATATTTATATTAACACTTAGATATGTAGCTAAGTAATTATTATAAAGATATATTCCACTGCAGTTCCTATTCTAAATAATAGAACTTGTGTAATATATTACTACAGGCTTAATGTTGATACTGGACTTGAGTTTCTATTCATCCTCCACAGCCCTTAATTCTTATTACAAGTGAAAACATTGTTTAAACTTTTGCTTGTATTATAGTCCTATCCAAATCGTATTGGTATTCGAGGGCATCTCTAGGTTAAGAGGAGATTAGGGGCACTTCTGGGCACCCTAAGTGCCATGCGTTGCGTGTAAGGAAAAAAAATTGTGCCATGCCCTCTTCCCTGCCCTAATTAGGCCAACCCACTAAGTACTTAATGGAGATAAACAGAGAAAAACACACAGGCAAACATTGATGAACCGAGAGATAGATACACAGCAAGGAAGTTATAGATAGAAAGAGAGAAATAGACAGACAGAGTTATAGACAGTGATAGACAAATTAATGATACAGAGGAACAGTATTCCATTATACTGGTAGCAAACTGGCATTTTCATTATATACTGGTAGCAAACTGTCAATTTCATTATATACTGGTAGCCATGGGATTTTCATTATATACTGGTAGCCATGGGAATTTTCATTATATACTGGTAGCCATGGGAATTTTCATTATATACTGGTAGCCATGGGAATTTTATTACATACTAGTAGCCATGGGATTTTCATTATATACTGGTAGTCATGGGAATTTTAAATATATACTGGTATCCATGGGAATTTCCATTATATACTGGTAGCCATGGGATTTTCATGATAAACTGGTAGCCATGGGATTTTCATTATATACTGGTAGCCATGGGAATTCTCATTATATACTGGTAGCCATGGGATTTTCATTATATACTGGTAGCCATGGGAATTCTCATTATATACTGGTAGCCATGGGATTTTCATTATATACTGGTAGCCATAGGAATTTCACTATATACTGGTAGCCATGGGAATTTTCATTATATATTGGTAGCCATGGGATTTTCATTATATACTGGTTGCCATGGGAATTTTCATTATATATTGGTAGCCATGGGAATTTTAATTATATACTGGTAGCCAAAGGATTTTCATTATATACTGGTAGCCATGGGAATTTTCATTATATACTTGTAGCCATGGGAATTTTAATTATATACTGGTAGCCTTGGGAATTTTCATTATATACTTGTAGCCATGGTATTTTCATTATATACTGGTAGCAAATAGTAATTTTCATAGATATACTGGTAGCAAACTGTCAATTTCAGTATATACTGGTAGCAAACAATCAATTTCATTATATACTGGTAGCAAACTGTCAATTTCAGTATATACTAGTAGCAAACAATAATGTTCATTATATACTGGTAGCAAACTGTCAATTTCAGTATATACTGGTAGCAAACTGTCAATTTCATTATATACTGGTAGCAAATAGAAATTTTCATTATATACTGGTAGCAAACTGTCAATTTCATTATATACTGGTAGCCATGTAATTTTCATTATATACTGGTAGCCATGGGGATTTTCATTATATACTGGTAGACATGGGATTTTCATTATTTACTGGTAGCCATGGGAATTTTCATTATATACTGGTAGCCATGGGAATTTCATTACATACTGGTAGCCATGGGATTTTCATTATATACTGGTAGCCATGGGAATTTTAATTATATACTGGTAGCCATGGGAATTTTCATTATATACTTGTAGCCATGGTATTTTCATTATATACTGGTAGCAAACAGTAATTTTCATTATATACTGGTACCAAACTGTCAATTTCAGTATATACTGGTAGCAAACTGTCAATTTCATTATATACTGGTAGCAAACTGTCAATTTCAGTATATACCAGTAGCAAACAATAATGTTCATTATAGACTGGTAGCAAACTGTCAATTTCTGTATATACTGGTAGCAAACTGTCAATTTCATTATATACTGGTAGCAAATAGTAATTTTCATTATATACTGGTAGCAAACTGTCAATTTCATTATATACTAGTAGCCATGGAATTTTCATTACATACTGGTAGCCATTGGATTTTCATTATATACTGGTAGCCATGGGAATTTTCATTATATACT
>JAACNH010000143.1:180275-197223 GCA_019447015.1 Hymenochirus boettgeri | reverse complement strand
ACCTTACTTATAAAAGTTAAGCAGGTTTCGTTTCGATACTATACAAGGCAAAGCCCTCACTCACTCACTCACCACCACTAATTCTCAACTTGCCCGTGGAGGCAGACAGGCTTAAATTTGGCAGGTCATTCATTGCACCTTACTACAAAAGTTAAGCAGGTTTCGTTCGAAAAGGCAAAGCCTCACTCACTCACTCATCACTACAATTCTCCAACTTGCCGTGGAGGCAGACGGCTTAAATTTGGCAGGCTCATTCATTGTACCTTACTTTCAAAAGTTAAGCAGGTTTCGTTTCGAAAAGGCAAAGCTCCTACTCACTCACTCACTCATCACTAATCTCCAACTTGCCTCACTCATCACTAATTCTCCAACTTGCCGGGGGCAGACGGCTTAAATTTGGCAGGCTCATTCATTGCACCTTACTACAAAAAGTTAAGCAGGTTTCGTTTCGAAATTCCACCTGTAACGGTTGAGTATACTAACATTTGCACCGGTACGGTGAGTATCTGACATTGCACCTGTAACGGTGAGTATCTGACATTGCACAGACGGTTGGTCCAATTTCAACCCAAATTTGGAATGCATATACTCCTTTACCAGTAAAAGATTAACAAAATATTTTTTTTAGGGTGGGGGGTGAATGGGGGGGGAATAGAATTTTGAAATCCTGCACACTAACGGCTGGACCGATTTTACCAAAATCAGGGTGTGTGCGGGGGACTGGCTGAGGTGTAAGGAGAAGGTTTGGAGGGTGGACAGAGAGGAATAGTGGGGGGTATTAGGGGCGGACGGGGAGGGGTGGTGGGGGTTATTTTCACCCAAAATTTCATAGTTGAATAAAAAATATAATATTAAATTAAAGTTAATGAGTGTTGCATTATCGTAAAGCTTATTGAATTGTCTTTCTTTAATATATCAAGTCCGAGTGATTACAGCAATCTTAATACATTATTTCTTACTAAAAACGTTATTTCATACATCTCCGCTGCGAAGCGGCGGGTATTTTGCTAAGTACTGTATCAATCTGTATTGTTATAAGTGTACAGACTCTGTGTACCCAAGTGGCGCTACTATAAATTAACATATACATACATACGTATAATCTGTGATTGTTATAATGTAATATAATATATACAGTGAACTCTGGGTAACCACTCATGTATTATAAGGATATGATTCCCCTGCTGTAAATTATAAGATATTAGTCACTGAGGAGTTCTATGTCAATAAAGGTACAAGGACACAGACTGAGATTATCAGAGAACAATACGGTCCAACTAGAATATGTTCCATTAATAATCACTCTTTATAATCTACCTTTATCAAACACAGAGTATTGCACTTCATGTCTAACACTGGTCATTAAATTAGGATAAAGAGTACCAGACCCAGGACACACCCCTGAGGAACATCACTAACAACAATGGTCCAACTAGATAATGTTCCACTAATAACCACACTTTATAATCTATCCTTTATCAAACACAGGATTGTACTTATATGTCAACACTAGGTTATTTAAAAAAGGATAAAGAGTACCGACCCAGGACACACCCCTGAGGAACATCACTAACAACACTGGTCCAACTAGAAAAAAAGTTCCATTAATAATCACTCTTTTAATCTATCCTTTATCAAACACAGAGATGTCTATCAATGTCTAACACTGGGTCATTTATAATTAGGATAAAGAGTACCAGACCCAGGACACACCCCTGAGGAACATCAATAACAAACACTGGTCCAACTAGATAATGTTCCACTAATAACCACACCCTTATAATATATCCTTTATCAAACACAGAGATCATACTATCAATGTCTAACACTAGGTCATTTATAAAAGGATAAAGAGTACTGGACCCAGGACACACCCTGAGGAACATCACTAACAACAATGTGCAACTAGATAATGTTCCACTATAACCAACTTTATAATCTATCCTTTATCAAACACAGAGATTGTACTATCAAGTCTAACACAGGTCATTTATAAATAGGATAAAGAGTACCGGACCCAGGACACACCCCTGGAGGAAATCAATAACAACAAGGTCAACTGATAATGTCCATAATAACCACCTTTATAATCATACTTTATCAAAACACAGAGATTGTACTATCAAGTCTAACACATAGGTCATTTATAAATAGGATAAGAGTACTCAGGACCCAGGACACACCCCTGAGGAAATCACTAACAACAATGGTCCAACTAGGAATGTTCTCACTAATAACCACATTTATAATCTATCCTTTATCAAACACAGAGATCGTACTATCAATTTCTACACTAGGTCATTTATTAAATAGGATAAAGAGTACGGACCAGGACACACCCTGAGGAACATCACTAACAACAACTGGTCCAACTAGATAATGTTTCATAATAACCACTCTTTTAATCTATCCTTATCAAACACAGAGGTACTATCAATGTCTAACACTAGGTCATTTATAAATAGGTATAAGAAAGTACCGACCAGGACACACCCCTGAGGAACATCACTAAACAAACTGGTCCAACTAGATAATGTTCATAATAACCACTCTTATAATCTATCCTTTATCAAACAAAGAGATCGTACTATCAATTAAAACTAGGTCATTTATAAATAGGATAAAGAGTACCAGACAGGACACACCCTGAGGAACATCACTACAACACTGGTCCAACTAGAAATGTTCATTAATAACACATCTTATAATCTATCCTTTATCAAACACAGAGATATTGGAACCAGTGTTGTTTATTGATTTTCTGGGAACCAGGAAGCAGGAGATCTCCAGATGCCATTATAGAAGAGGAGGAAGCCAGCAAAATTCAAGGAGTAAAGGTAGGCTATGGGGGGATGGAACAAGAAAATAATTACACACCTTTAGTTTTAAAGCTACAAATATCTGCTGAGGGTTTTTTTTTACAGTTGTACATACCTTTTAGAGCAATTTAAAAGAAAATGCATTGTGCAATACAATTATCCTTTAACATGATCAAACAACAAGTCTTAGTGATTGATATTGATCAGTAATTAGTGTCTTTGAGATGGTCAAACTTCTGAAGTTCCATTCGTTTGGATGAAAAACAGATATAAAATAACAATGGTAACTTACTGGCACCTGGGAAATGATCTGGGGAACATATTACCTAGCACTAAAACCTGTCTAACACTTCTTCCCCCACGATCGGCAATTGTCAGGTTGCCAATTATCATGCACATTCAGGGTTACGGCCATTTGGGGTTACCAATGATACTTTCAAGGGTTACAGAACAATACTGTACAATTTGAGGGTTACCGAAATCGACCACTATGTCTGAGATTTACTGAACAATACAGGTCATTGAAATCAAAAGAATATTTGAGGCTAATGAAATCGGCCACTACATTCAAGTGTTCGAACGAGCATTGAGTTACAGAATTGAACGCTACATTTGAAGGTTATTGAAAAGGGAACATTCGAGGGTGACTGAATTTGAACAATACATTCAAGGGTTACCAATTTAAGAATTATCGAATTTTTCCAAAATTAGTCCGGAAAACCGAATTAGTTCAAAACCCCAACTGTTTGGATAGATTTCAAGTTCATCCGAACTCATAAAGTTTGTACCAAACTTGGGTTCGGTCCATCACATATGAACATCAATGAGGACCATGTGGATGGAAAAGGCACCCAGTCCAAGTGGGTGAAATCACTGTGAGTTGTTTGGATTGCATTAAAGAGATAAATGGTTTTTTTTTACACCAAGTAACTATAAATACAGTCAATGTAATTTACATTTAAAGATTATTCAGGGTGTCGTAATACTTACCCTCCTTCCTGCAGACTGCACTTAGTGTGAATTACCGCATCACAGGAACCAGCAGGTTGGGAGCACGGTGGTAACACCACAATATTAAAGGTGTTTGTTTCCTGGCTACTAAGTTGCGCAAAAAAAACTTTACCATTTAAATCAGTTTATACGAGGAAAGGTGGTTTCATTTCCTTTTAACTTCCTTTAAACTTCCTTTTAAGCATCTTCCTACGGAAGGGGTGGCACTAAATAAATCCATAATAATTGTTCATTGTTCTTTATTTCAGCCCGTTAGCCTCAGCAAAGAAACCACTTTTGGCTTTTTCGATTCGTTATGAGCAGACCACAATGAACAGATCTGTTCCCCAACTTGAATTTGGATACAATCTATACGATTTCTGTGGAATTCTGGGAATGCTTGTAAGGAACGTGTTCAGATATTATCCGGTACCAGGGACCGGTTCCCAATTACTCCTGTGGGGAATAGAACATTGCTGGATTTATTTGGGGATCTCACCTCAGAGACAACATTACCCATAGCCCAGATACTGAGTCTGTACGGATATTCAGGTAAGAAATTAACATTACTATATTTAAAACATTTATGCTATTGGAGAAAACTCAGGGAAAGTCAGATGTAAAGGGAAAGTTCAGTGTTAATACAATGCTTTATGGAAAAGGAGTGTTTTCTCATTCCACTAATCTTTATGTGCAGTTTGTCTGTACATCCTTGTACTCTTTTAATCCCTCCTGCCTTAAGGTCTTCCTTTCCCCGTCATTTATATATAGTAGAATTAAATTAATGTCACAATATTAGTGTTATTCCTTAACATGTTAACTTTTATAATATTGAAAATTACTGAACGTTTATAATATTTTATCATGACAGATTTGTGTTTTCTAACACAAATAAATTGTTATCATAAAAATACATATCTATGCCTTTAAAAAAAAATAACTATTCCTTTTAATACATTGATGAAGAATGGGAGGTTAAGGAGCTATGTTGCATGGGCAGAGATGGGGAGATGAGATGACCACACATTCCTGATAGGCCAGTTTCCTCTTCCAGTGAGTTGCTATCCCATTCAGATCCATTCCCCAAAATATAATTGAAAAAAAAACGGACTACCGATGTCAAAGCTTGAAATGTAGCCCAAGCTGGCACAATATGCCAGGAGGTCGCATCTTGACCAGTATCCTGTGAGGGAGGATCTTTATTACCACAGGCCAACATAATACTCCTATTGCTGATGTCCATGACTGAAGGCTTCCAGCCCCTGGACCTACTTACAGCTCCTTCCCACAGCCTCTGTATCTGCCGTAAGTCTTAGCTGATTCCAGCCCAGATGGAATTTTAGTTGGTAGAGTCATCTTCCCATGACCCAAAGTTTTTTTAACAATTAAGCTGTGTAATGGTTAATGTCTCTTGTGTAGGATCACCTTGTCTGGATATAAAATCATTGGGGCTTTCTACAGCTAAATTACAAGCTTAGGGTTGCTCTACCTGGCCTATATAAATCTCTAATGTGTTTTAAGAGGGTCCCTCTTGGTGTCTGGACACTAACCATACCACAGACCATACTATAGACAATACAAGACCATACCATAGACCATACCACAGACCAAACTATAGATCATTTTCAATAGGCATACCATATACATAACCATAAACCTACCACAGACCATAATATAGCCATACTATACAGTAGGACCATAACAAGAGACCATACCAAAGGCATACTATAGCCATACAGTAGACCATACCATAGACCATACCAAAGACCATACAATAGACCATACCATAGATCATACCAAAGACCATAACATGACCATACAATAGACCATACCATAGGCCAAACTCATGGTGTCAACTGAAAGATTTCCGGGGCAGTGCACAGACAAAGAAATGCTACATACATGGAGGGTGTGGCTTAGTGTGGGGAGTGGCTTTTAAATGGGCCAACATGAACACATGAATGGGATAATTAAAGAAATAATCCCCTCTTACAAATTGCAGGCAGACCAACAAAAATCCCAATGACCCCACACATTACACAGGCACAAGACATAAAGGGCATGTCCATCCCCAAAACTAAAGTTTGCCCCAGTGCTGGACCCACTTTGTAGTGTACAGCTCTTGCTCTTTATGGTTCTTGCAGTGCTGCTTGTCACAGAAAGTGAAGAGTAGGAGTAGGAGTGTCTGTGAGTATCTGATCTCTGCTTTCCTTGTCTCCTCAGTAAGGACATGCCAGTCCAGCCCAGAGAGTCGGGAGGCAGAGAGAGCAGAGGGAATGAAGAATCTAAGTCATTTCTAGGCTTTTTTTTTTTTTACTAAATAATATGGGGTTGGGGGTGGGCTGGGGTAAACCACACTACAGTAAAAGTTAATTTTATGGGTGGAAATACCCTTTTAGCATGGATGGAAACCAGTAGATCCAGATGTTTAAAAACAATT
Source organism: Hymenochirus boettgeri (assembly GCA_019447015.1). Taxonomy (NCBI): domain Eukaryota; kingdom Metazoa; phylum Chordata; class Amphibia; order Anura; family Pipidae; genus Hymenochirus; species Hymenochirus boettgeri. Next base: position 190,974 of record JAACNH010000143.1, on the reverse strand, counting down.
CTCAGCACTTCTACTAAGCACTTAGGGAATGCTGGGAGTTATAGTTTTCAAACATCTGAGATCTACTGGTTGCCTATCCCTAACTTAAAGGACACACTCACACCATAAAAAACATCTTTTAAGAAAGAACGCCTCTTAAAATATGTTGATATATTCATACTTTGTCCTGTGAATTCATTACGTATGCCTGCTATGCTTCTGGATGCCTCATGGAACTGAGCTGGGGATTAACATTCAGTCTGGCGTAATTGCAATTGTCAAATCCATAACTGACAGTTACTAACTGGAAGAACCAGGAAGCAGTAACGGGGAAACAGGACATGTGCAGGATTTCAGGTTAGACTTATATATTTCCATTTCAAACTATTACCGTTTATTAGGATTTTGGGGGGTGTTTACCTGTAAGTTTTCATCAGGGCTGGACTTGCCTTAAAGGAAAGTCAGGCAGCACAACACTCAGCCCACCCAGGCATGGACTTCAGATTAGGAATAAAAAAAAAAACACCCAGTGGGCAGCACCAACAACCCAGTGTCCCCAACCCAGCCCAGACTTGGGGCTTAAGGTACGTAATAAAAAAATCCGTCAGGTAGCGCACCAACAAACCCATGGTACCCACCCCAGTGAATTGTATGTATGTATAATTTTATTTATAAAGAGCCACTTGGGTACGCAGTGCTGTACATTATAAATACAGAGTATACAAACAAGGGGAAGTGCAAGCCATTATACAAATAGATAAAAATCCAATTCAATTAAAGGGGAACTGTGGTCTCCAAACAAGGTTAAGTTTCGATGAAGGCCAGTTTTCCTACCTTTAAAAGAACCATCAAACACCTTCTTACTGCTCAAACATCCACAGATATACAGAAATGATGCTGACCAGAAAGTTAATGGGTGGGAGGCTGACATGTGACCTTCCTAAGGCTTCTCCTGCACAGTGCCACCGGCGAGACACAGCTCAGACTCCTCAGTGGGGAGGGAGACAGGAAGTTCTCTCCTCCTCTCTGCTGTGTGAAGTCCTGACAAGAAGTTAAGGGAATACAGCTCTTCTCTTTCACTGTGTGAAAAAAGCTTTGAGTTTTCACTCAGTTCTCCCTGAGAAGCTGATTCTACAGAGTTTTCTGTAGGGGGGTATCTAAGTAACCCACGGCACCTGCGAGTAGGGGGCTTGACACACACAAGTGGGCAGGGCTTAGATACTGTGGGTGGGTGGGGATTTAGCACCCAGAGTGGGCAAGGCCATGGCACCCACAAGTGGGTGGGGCCACATGGGGGATGTAGATAATGGGCCATGGGGACCTACAACTGGAGGGACCATGGGGGGCATGAATGGGAGTGAGTGCACAGACGGCGGACTGCTGCGCGAAGAGGGGCTGCTGCCTATCACACACAAAAATGTAAATATATTCAAAACATGCAAAATAAACAATGGAAATAAATTGCAAAAATTCTCAGTGGAGAATTCCTATCAATTTTCCTCATTACCTAAAGTCATTTTTGGACCACAGTTCCCCTTTAAATACAGGTCATACATTGGTTAAGAAAGAAAGCATTATACACACATAGTAACATAGTAATAAGGTTGAATAAAGACATAGTCCATAAGTCCAATTTTTTACCCTTTCTTTTTTTTTAACCCTACCAAACAGTTGATCCAGAGGAAGGCAAAAAAAACAGCTAAAAGGGGGAAAAATTCCTTCCTGACTCCAAACGGCAATCGGAAAGTATCCCTGATCAACAGCTCATATGTATTAATACCAGTAATTCTCAATGTTATTAGTATCCCTGCACAACCAGAACTACAGTATATGTATTAATACCAGTAATTCTCAATATTATATAGTATACCTGTACCAACCAGAACTACAGTATATGTATTTAATACCAGTAAAATCCAATATAATAGTATCCCGATACCAACAGAAGTACAGTATAGTATTAATACCAGTTATTCTCAATATTATATAGTACCGATACCAACCAGAACTACAGTATATGTATTAATACCAGTATTCTCAATATTTTTTTAGAACTATCAGGCCTTTTTAAAGCTATTCAATGAACTGCCATTACCCATTGCGGAAGACAGTTCACAGTTCACCGTTATCACTGTAAAGAAAAAATTCCTAACCTGAAGAGGAAACTTCTTTTCTTCAACCTTAAAGGATGTCCACGTGTCCTCTGATATGACCTATTAGTGAACAATGCACCCGAGAGTTTATTGTATAGCCCATTAATATATTTATATAAGGTTATCATATCCCCATGCAAAGTCATTCTCCAATGTAAACAGCCCTAACGTGTCTTATCTGCCTGCATAGTCAGCCCCTCCATTCCCCTTATTAATTTAGTTGCCTTCTCTGAACCTGCTTCCATTTCCAAGATTCCCTTTGTAATGGGATTCCAAAAACTGCACTGCATATTCAAATGAGGCCTTACCAGTGCCTTGTTAAAGAGGGAGAATAAATTTTTCTCTCTTGATCTATTTCTCTCTTTATACAAGACAGGATCTGGCTAGCTCTAGACCGTGATACCTGGCATTATTTTGCTATAGCAATGTCTGTTATCTACCAGAACCCCCAAATCTTTTCCCATTACAGATGCAATAACAAGAGTTATTTATTGTGTAGGTGGCACAGGGATTATTAAATCCTAAATGCACTGTACTAACCTCCAATGATCTTAGCTCTAAGGCTGGGTACACATGAAGGGACTTTTGTCCCGACCAAAGCGTCTCGCTTAAGCAAACTTCACAAAGTTGAGTGGGACTTCACAATGACAGTGTCCAAATTAGAACCAGGTTTGAAACGAACCTGCAACTCATCCGTAGTAATGACCATAGAATGACCATAGTGTGCCCGTATTAATGACGTAGGATGACGTAGTAATGACCTACGTAATGACCAGTAGTGAGACCATAGTGATGACCTTAGTGATGACCGTAGATAGTACCGTAGTAGATGACCTAGTAGACCTGTGATGACAGTATAATGACCGTAGTGATGACTGTGTAGTGATGACCATAGTGATGCCATAGAGATGACCGTAGTGATGTACCGTAGTGATGGCCCGTAGTGATGACCGTGTTGGTGACCGTAGAGATACGTAGTGAGACCGTAGTAATGACATAGAATAACCGTAGTGATGACGTAGTGATGGCCATAGTGATGACCGTAGTGATGACCGAGTGGTGTATGATGACCGTAGTGATGGCCTTAGTGAGTAATGACGTGTAGTAATGACCATAGTGATGACCGTAGTGGATGACCGTAGTGATCCGTAGTGTTGACCTTAGTAATGACCGAGTGATGACCGTAGTGTTGACCATAGTAATGACCAGTAGTGATGACCACAATGATGACCGCAGTGACCGTAGGTGAAGTAGTGAGACTCAGTGATGAAGTAGTAATGACCATAGTGATGATTGTAGTAATGACCGTAGGGGATACCATAGTGATGACCGTAGTGATGACCATAGTAATGACCGTTAGTGATGACCATAGTAATGTCCATAGTAATGACCGTAGTAATGACCAGTGTTTTAGGTTGGTTTGGGTGTTGGCAGTTTTTCTCTTATAACAATTCTTTGCAATGTTCTGTATTTTTTAGTTGTATTGTTTATTCTGAGTATACACTTCTTTCTATCAGCGTTGTTTGAGCCTGTTGCGCCACCAGTTTTATTCCTGGTTCACTGTACTGCGCATGCATGCAGAGATGTTTGGTATTGGTGTTGGATTGTGTTCTATGATCTGAAAAGGTGCGGCTTCTATATGAGTGCTAACTAGTTTTCTACTTGCAGTAGCACAAATATTTATATTAACACTTAGATATGTAGCTAAGTAATATTATAAAGATATATTCCACTGCAGTTCTATTCTAAATAATAGCAACTTGTGTAATATATTACTACAGCTTAATGTTGATACTGGGACTTAGTTTCTATTCAGCCTCCACAGCCCTTAATTCTTATTACAAGTGAAAACATTGTTTAACTTTTGCTTGTATTATAGTCTATCCAAATCGTATTTGGTATTCGAGGGCATCTCTAGGTTAAGAGGAGATTAGGGGCACTTCTGGGCACCCTAAGTGCCATGCGTTGCGTGTAAGAGAAAAAAAATTGTGCCATGCCCTCTTCCCTGCCCTAATTAGGCCAACCCCACTAAGTACTTAATGGAGATAAACAGAAAAACCACAAAGGCAAACATTGATGAACCGAGAGATAGATACACAGCAAGGAAGTATAGATAGAGAAGAGAGAATAGACAAAAGAGTTATAGACAGTGATAGACAAATAATGATACGAGGAACAGTATTCCATTATACTGGTAGCAAACTGGCATTTCATTATATACTGGTAGCAAACTGTCAATTTCATTATATACTGGTAGCCATGGGATTTTCATTATTATGTAGCACATGGATCATGAGATTTTCATTATATACTGGTAGCCATGGGATTTCATTATATACTGGTAGCCATGGGGAATTTCCATTATATACTGGTAGCCATGGGATTTTCATTATATACTGGTAGCCATAGGAATATTCACATTATATACTGGTACCATGGGAATTTTCATATATATGGTAGCCATGGGATTTTCATATAATACTGGTTAGCACATGGGATTTTCAATTATATACTTGGGTAGGCCATGGGAATTCATTTTCATTATATACTGGTATGGCCATGGGAATTTTTATATACTGGTAGCCATGGGAATTTTCATTATATACTGGTAGCCATGGGATTTCATTATATACTGGTCGCCATAGTAATTTCACTATATACTGGGTAGCCATGGAATTTTCATTATACTGTGGTTAACCATTGGGATTTTCATTATATACTGGTAGCCAATGGGAATTTTCATTTATAGTATATTTACTAGATACCATGAGGAATTTCATTATATACTGGTGCCCAAGGATTTTCATATATACTGGTAGCATGGCTTTTTCATTATAGTACTGGTAGCCATGGGAATTTCATCATACTGGTAGCCATGGGAATTTTCATATATACGGGAGCCAGTGGAATTTAATTATATACTGGTAGCCATGGGAATTTCATATATACTTGTATCCATGGTATTTTCATTTATATACTGGTAGCAAATAGTAATTTCATTATATACTGGATGGGCAAAACTGTCAATTTCATATATACTGGTAGCAAACAAGGTCAATTTCATTATATACTGGTAGCAAAAACTGTCAATGTTCAGTAATACTAGTAGCAAACAATATGTTCATTATAAACTGGTAGCAAACTGTCAATTTCTGTTATACTGTAGCAAACTGTCAATTCATTATATACTGGTAGCAAATAGAATTTTCATTATATACTGGTAGCAAACTGTCAATTTCATTATATACTGGTTTCATTCATTGCACCTTACTTATAAAAGTTAAGCAGGTTTCGTTTCGATACTAATACAAGGCAAAGCCCTCACTCACTCACTCACTCACCACTAATTCTCCAACTTGCCGTGGAGGCAGACGGCTTAAATTTGGCAGGCTCATTCATTGCACCTTACTTACAAAAGTTAAGCAGGTTTCGTTTCGAAAAGGCAAAGCCCTCACTCACTCACTACACATTGTAATATCTTCAAAACTATGTAAAATTAAAATAAAATAGAAAGTAATTGCAAAAATCCTCAGGAACGCAAATTCCTGTCAATTACCTTAACGTCAATTTGGACCACACAGTTACCCTTTAACATTAATTAATTTTTATTCTACTGTATAATGGCTTGCACTATCCTCTTGTTTGTATACCGTATTTTTTAATGTCAGCGCTGGTCCCAAGTGGGCCTTTATTAATAAAAATTATACATACATACTGTATAATCTGATTGGGTTAAATGTACAGCGCTGTGTGTTTTTGTACCTAAGTCGCGCTCTATAAATAAAATTTACAACATACTGTATATCTGTAATTGTATAATGTACAGCGCGTGTACCCAAGTGGCGCTATTTATAAATAAACATATATATACATACTGTATAAGGTATTTTTAATGTACAGCGCTCCTACCAAGTTGGCGATATATAAACAAAACATATAATACATACGTATTAATCTATATTTGCTATAATATACAGTGTTTGTGCTACCCAAGTGGCGCTAAATAAAATAAACAATACATAAATACTGTATAATCTGATTGTTATAATTGTACAGGCTGTGTCCCCAAGTGGCTGCTATATAAATAATATATACATTTAAATACTGTAAATCTGTATTGTATAATGTACAGCGGCTGTGTCTCCAAGTGGCGCTATAAAAATAAACTATACATACTACTGTATAATCTGTATTGTTATAATAAAGCGCTGTGTCCCCCAGGGCGCTATATAAATTAAACATATACCATAATACGGTATAATCTGTATTGTTATAATGTACAGCGATGTGTCCCAAGTGGCGCGCTATAAATAAACATTATATACATACATACTGTATAATCTGTATTGTTTTTAATGTACAGCGCTTGTGTCGCCAGTGGCACTATATAAATAAACATATAAAATAAATTTACTGATATCTGATTCTATAAGGTACAGCGCCTGTGTCCCAAATGGTGCATTTATAAATAAACATATACATTAAATATGTATAATCTGTATGGTTATAATGAAAGCGCTGTTAACCAAGTGGAGCGCTATTATAAATAAACATATGACATACTGTATAATCTGTATTGTTGGTAATGTACAGCGCTGTGTTCCCCAAGTCGGCACTATATAAATAAACATATATACATACTGTATAAGATTGTATTGTTATAATGTTACAGCGCTTGTGTCCCCAAGTGGTGCTTTATAATAAAAATATACATACCCTATATACTCGAGTAAAACCGACCAGGAGTTAATAAACCCGAGGGGTACCCCATTTTCGCTAAAACTCCCTGATAAAATTTGTTGACTGAGTATAAAACCGAGGGATAGAAACTTGGCCTTCAAGATGTTTTGGAAACTACACTCCACTAAAAAAGCATGCTAAAGAAGAGATGTAGTTGTTCGTTCCAAACACTTGAATGCCAAGTGAGGCGTGGAATTCAAGATGTTTGTAAACTACAACTCCCAGCAAGCTTTATAAGCTGGACGTTGTAGTTTCCAAACATCTTGAAATGCCACCCACACTTGGCATTCAAGCATGTTTGGAAACTACAACTCCCAGCTAATAAAGAAGAGGGAGTTGTAGGTTCCCAACATCTTTGAATGCCCCCCTCACCCAGTTAGTTTTTACCTTTGGCTCTTCCTCCCCTCTCCTCATCCAAGGGCCTGCTAAATCCAAGGGATCTGATACATCCAAGGGATCTGCTACATCCAGCTAGCTACATCCAAGGGCTCTGGCAGGTGCGGTTATCCTGAGCATCGGCAGCCGCGCGCTCATTTCCAGTACTGGCGCGACGGCTGACGTCACCTGCCCGGCGCGGGCACCCGGGCAAGTGAGGTAGGCCGGCGCGCCAGTACAACGAAAGACGTGGGGCATGCCAGAATGCACCGGTAAGCTACTGACTCGAGTATAAACCGAGTCCCAAGTTTCAGGCTGAGTTTTCAGCCTGAAAAACTCGGTTTATACTAGAAGTAGATATACGGACATACTTATAACTCTGTCTTATATGTACCAGCGCTGTGTTACCCAAGTGGCGCTATCTAAATAAACATATACATTTTAATACATACTTGGTATATCTGATTGTTAGAATGTACATCGCTCTGTTCCCCAAGTGGGCGCTAATAAATAAAAATACTACCAGACTGTTAATCTGTATTGTATAATGTACAGCATGTGTCCCAGTGGCGCTATATAAATAAAAACATATACATTACATACTGTATATCGATGTATTAATGTACAGCGCCTGTGTCGCCAAGTGGAACTAATAAATAAACATATACATACATACTGTATAATCTGCAATTCTTATAATGTACAGCGGAGTGTCCCCAAAATGGTGCTTTATAATAAAATATACATAATACTGTATAATCTGTATTGTTATAATGACAGCGCTTGTGTACCCAATGTGGAACTATAAATAACCATGTATACATACATCTATATAATAAAAGGCAAAGCCCTCACCATTAACTCACTCACTCATTTCACTCACTCGATTCATAATTCTACCAACTTGCCTGTGGAGGCAGCGGTACTCTTAAATTTGGCAGGCTCATTCATTGCACCTTACTTACAAAATTAAGCAGGTGTCGTTTCGAAAAGCAAAAGCCTCACCACTCACTTCACGCACACTCATCACTAATCATCACTAATTCTCAACTTGCCGTGGAGGAGACGGCTTAAATTTGGCAGGCTCATTCATTGAACCTTACTTACAAAAGTTAAACAGGTTTCGTTTTGAAAAAAGCAAGCCCTCCTCACTCACTCACTCACTCATCACTAACTCATCACTAATTCTCCAACTGCCGTAGGCAGACGGCTTAAATTTGGCAGCTCATTCATTGCACCTTACTTACAAAAGTTAAGCAGGTTTCGTTTCGAAAAGGCAAAGCCCTCACTCACTCACTCACTCATCTCATCACTAACTCATCAATAATTCTCCACTTGCATGGAGACGGCTCTTAAATTTGGCAGGCTCAGTCATTGACCTTACTTACAAAGTTAAGTAGGTTTCGTTTGAAAAGGCAAAAGCCCTCACTCACTCACTCACTCTCATACTAATTCCTCAACTGCCTCACTCATCACTAATTCTCCAACTTGCCGTGGAGGCAGACGCTTAAATTTGGCAGGCTCATTCATTGCACCTAACTCAAAAGTTAAAAGGTTTCGTTTCGAAAAGGCAAAGCCCTCACTCACTCAATCTCATCCACTAATCTCCAACTTGCCGTGGAGGCAGACGGCCAACTCATAATTTGGCAGGCTCATCATTGCACCTACTTACAAAAGTAAGCGTTTTCGTTTCGAAAAAGGCAAAGCCCTCACTCACTCACTCACTCCATCACTAATCTCATCACTAATTCTCAACTTGCCATGGAGGCAGACGGCTAAATTTGGCAGGCTCATTCATTGCACCTTACTTACAAAGTTAACAGGTTTCGTTTTGCAAGGCAAAGCCTCCTCACCACTCTACTACTCATCACTAAGCTCCAATTCTTGCCTCACTCACTCACTAATTCTCCAACTTGCCGTGGAGGCAGAAGCGCTTAAATTTGGCAGGCTATTCATTGCACCTACTTACAAAAGTTAAGCAGGTTTTGTTTCGAAAAGGGCAAAGCCCTACCACGTCACTCACTCATCACTAATTCCAACCTTGCCCCACTCTCACTCACTCACTCATACTAATTTCCAACTTGCCTCACTTCATCACTAATTCTCCAACTTGCCGTGGAGGAGACGCTTAAATTTGGCAGGCTCATTCATTGCACCTTACTTACAAAAGTTAAGCAGGTTTCGTTTTGAAAAGGCAAAGCCCTCACATCACTCACTCATCAACTAATTCTCCAACTTGCCGTGGAGGCAGACGGCTTAAATTTGGCAGGCTCATTCATTGCACCTTACTTACCAAGTTAAGCGGTTTTCGTTTCGAAAAGGCAAAGCCCCATCACTCACTTACTCATCACTAATTCTCATGCCTCACTATCACTAATTCTCCAACTTGCCGTGGGCAGACGGCTTAAATTGGCAAGCTCATTCATTGCACCTTACTTACAAAGTTAAGCAGGTTTTCGTTCGAAAAGGCAAAGCCCCACTCAATCCTAATCTCACTGCCTCACTCATCACTATTCTCCACTTGCCGTGGAGGCCAGAGCCTTAAATTTGGCAGGCTCATTCATTGCACCTTACTTACAAAGGTTAAAGCAGGTTTCGTGTTTCGAAAAGGCAAAGCCCTCACTAAGTCACTCACTCAATCATCCCTAACTCATCACCATTCCCACTGCCGTGGAGGCAGACGGCTTTAATTTGGCAGGTCTCTCATTGCACCTTACTTAAAAAGTTAAGAGGTTTTGTTTCGAAAGGCAAAGCCCTCACTCACTCACTCATCCACTAATTCTCCAACTTGCCTCACTCATCACTAATTCTCCAACTTGCCGTGAGGCCGACGGCTTAAATTTGGCAGGCTCATTCATTGCACCTTACTTACAAAAGTTAAGCAGGTTTCGTTTGAAAGGCAAAGCCCTACTCACTCACTCACTCACTATCCTAATCTCCAACTTGCCTCACTCATCACTAATTCTTCTCCAAACTTACGTGGCGTGGAGCAGACAGGCTTTAGATTTGGGCAGGGCTCATTCATGCACTCCTTACTAGCAAACTGTCAATTTCAGTATATACTAGTAGCAAACAATAATGTTCATTATAGACTGGTAGCAAACTGTCAATTTCTGTATATACTGGTAGCAAACTGTCAATTTCATTATATACTGGTAGCAAATAGTAATTTTCATTATATACTGGTAGCAAACTGTCAATTTCATTATATACTGGTAGCCATGGAATTTTCATTATATACTGGTAGCCATGGGGATTTTCATTATATACTGGTAGCCATGGGAATTTTAATTTAATACTGGTAGCCATGGGATTTTCATTATTTACTGGTAGCCACGGGAATTTTCATTATATACTGGTAGCCATGGGAATTTCATTACATACTGGTAGCCATGGGATTTTCATTATATACTGGTAGCCATGGGAATTTTCATTATATACTGGTAGCCATG
>JAACNH010000143.1:139576-176104 GCA_019447015.1 Hymenochirus boettgeri | reverse complement strand
ATTTTCATTATATACTGGTAGCCATGGGAATTTCATTACATTCTGGTAGCCATGGGATTTTCATTATATACTGGTAGCCATGGGAATTTTCATTATATACTGGTACCCATGGGAATGTCATTACATACTGGTAGCCATGGGAATTTTCATTATATAATGGTAGCCATGGGAATTTCCTTACATACTGACAGCAATCTGGCAGCAAACTGGAAATTTCAGTATATACCGGTAACAAACTGGAAATTTCAGTATATACTGGTAGCAAACTGAAAAATTTAGTTTATACTGGTAATAAACAGTAATTTTCATTGCATACTGGTAGCAACCTATCATTTTCATTATATACTGGAAGCCATGGCAATTTCATTACATACTGGCAGCAATCTGGCAGCAAACTGGAAATTTCAGTACATACTGGTAGCAAACTAGAAATTTCAGTATATACTGATAGCAAACTGGAAATTTCCATATATACTGGTAGCAAACAGTAATTTTCATTATATACTGGTAGCAAACTGTCAATTTCATTATATACTGGTAGCCATGGGAATTTTTATTATATACTGGTAGCCACACTTCCATCTCACCATCAAAGTTCCCTCTGCGAAGAAGAGCAAGATGCTCAAGGATTGTGCCAGCCAGTCACCCTGACATATCAATCATATATGTGGGGTAGGATGAAGGAGAGCAATGGAGACGAACCAAAGAATATTGATGAACTCGGGGAGGGCACCAAGACTGATTTCTTGGCTATTCCTGAGATTTACATCGAACAATTGTAATGAATCCTTCCAACAACATGGATGGTCCTTAAAAGCTCAGGAAATTCATACAGATATTACAACATTTGGAGTCTCACCTCACCACTCACTTAATGTGCCAACATCTCTTGATTGGTTGTAAATTAGATCAACTTCTGTTTTAGGCGACGACACTTTTGTCTTGTAACATTTGACCTTTTCTGTCTGGATTAAATGATAAATCTTTTTCAGTGAAACTATTTTTTACCGGTACATTTTAATATTATAATATTATTTGGGATCTTTAGCATATTTCATCATGAGATTTCTTCCTAACACCAAATTCATCAATTAAAAATCAGGTTATATAGCAGAGTTGACTGCACATACACAGGAGGCGAGAGGAGACTTTTGGTCAGAGACTGGACATTGCATGAATAGTATAGTGTTGTATCGTTCATTGTATAATGTATATATAACATAGTATAGTACAGAATAGTACAGTATGTATAGTACAGTAAGTACAGTACAGTATAAGTACAGTACCGTATAGTATCAGTACAGTATAGATGTAATCAGTATAGTATATTATAGTAGCAGTATGTATAGTAGAGTACAGTTCGTATAGTAGCAGTAATAGTACAGTATAGTTAGTACAGTACAGTACAGTATAGTTAGTACAGTATATACGTACGTATATACAGTATAGAACAGTATAGTATAGTACAGTATAGTACAGTCTAAGTACATGTATAGTACAGTAATAGTATAGTAATAGTAAACGTATAGTATAGTATAGTATCGTATAGTATAGTACAGTATGTAGCAGTATCGTATAGTATAGTCAGTATAGTATAGGTAAGTATAGTACAGTACAGTATAGTGTTGTAATAGTGCATTGTACTAATGTAATATATAAACATAGTTATAGTGAGGCGAGGGGGTGGGAGGGGGGTATATCAGTATAGTATAGTACAGTACCGTACAGTAATAGTATAGTAAGTATGTACAGTACAGTACAAGTAGAGTATAGTACAGTACAAGTTAGTATAGTAATAGTGTTGTATAGGGCATTGTATAATGTAGAGTATAGTAAGTATAGTACGTATAGTATAGTAACAGTAACAGTACAGTATCTGTATGAGTACGAGTAATAGTAGTAGTAAAAAAAAAATATGTGATCGTAATAGTACAGTATAGTATCGTCAAGTTAGTAGTAGTGCTAGATTGACAGGTACAGCTACAGTGTTACGTATAGTACAGGCACGAGTGAGTAGTATAGGGTATAGTACAGGTAGCATGATTAGAGTATAGTTATTGTATAGTATTAGGTATAGTCCGTGCACATGTTCTTGTTTGGGGGTATAGGGGTGCGATTGTATAGATGTAAGTAGAGATGCGTACGTCGGTATAGGTACAGGGTATGAGGGGTGTATAGTAGGGTGAGTGGTGGTTGTATAGTGCTTGTGTGAGTGGAAGGTGGTAGGTATGGGGGGCTAGGGGACATAGTATGTATAAGTATAGTACAGTACAGTATCGTGTTTTTTTGTATAGTGCATTGTATATTTATGTAATAAACATAGTATAGGGTGGGGGTAACAGTATAGTAATAGTATGGGAGTGTGATGTATAGTTGCATTGTATAATGGTATAGGAGTATAGAGCATAGTATCGGTATGATGTCTATTCACGTATAGGTGTAGATTGGTGTTGTATAGTGCAGTTTGTATAGATGTGTCTCGTCTAGTGGACTAGTGTTGCTGGGTAACATAGTATAGATAGTATAGTGTTTTATAGTGGCATTGTATAATGTATAGTATATACATAGGTATAGTAGTCGTATAGTAAGTACGTGTATAGTGTTGTATAGTGCATGTATACCTGTATAGTATAACATATTATCGTACAGTATCGTGACAGTATAGTAATAGTACAGGTACGAGTATCCGTTCTGCCGTATTATGGGTAACAGTAGCATATGAGTAATAGGTACAGGACAAGGTATAGTACAGTACAGTATAGTACAGTATAAGTACAGTAATAGTACAGTATAGTGAATAGTATAAGTACAGTATAGTAGCAGTATCGTATAGTATGTAAAATAGTAATAGTACAGTATAGTACAGTAAAGTATCGTATCGTATAGTTCCGTGGGATAGGTAAGTACTACAGTGATGTACAGTATCAGTATAGTAACAGTTAATAGTATGAAGTGCATGAGTACAGGTAGGTACCGTATAGGGTACATGTTACGGTTGACATTCCAGTATAGTGAGTAGTGAGTATAGTATAGGTACCGTATAAGTACAGGTATAGTACAGTAGTACAGGTATCGTTTAATTATAGATGCAGTATATGGTATAGTGTATAGTTGTGCAGTATAGAGTGAAGTATAGTACAGTATAGTAAGTATCGTAACAGTACATGGTATAGTATAGGTATAGTACGTGACGTGAGTTACGTGTAGTACAGTATAGGTCTAGCCTATAGTACAGTATAGGTTAGATATGGGTCTCGTACAGTTAGTATTACGTGTCGTGACAGGTTAATTCGTACAGTATAGTACCTATAGTATAGTATACGTACAGTAAGAGTATAGTATAGTACAGTAATAGTAAGTATTTATAGTACAAGTATATAGGTCAAGGGTACAGATAGTACAGTATAGTATCAGTTATAGTAACAGTAATAGTAAACTAGTAATAGTATAGTCTAGTACGTATAGTAAGTATAGTATAGTACTTATACAGTATCAGTATAGTATAGTACCGTTATACAGTATATATAGTAGAGTAGCAGTACAGTATAGTATAAGTATAGTACAGTATAGTACGTATATATAGTATAGTACAGTAAAAGTATAGTACATGTTGTATAGTGGCAATTGTATATGTATAGTATAGCATATAGTGGGTGACATTACAGTGAGGTATGTAGTTGAGGTGACAGTACAGGTACCGGTGTAGTAAGTGCATGTATAATGTATAGTATGCAGAGGTATAGTACAGGTGTATAGTATAGTATAGTGTTAAAGTACGCATGGTACTCTGGGTGGTGGGGTGTAGTATAGTGCGCATTGTGATTTGTAATATAGCATAGTATAGTGACTGGTGTACATAGTGTAGAGAACTCATATAGGTACAGTACAGTACAGTGTATATATTGCATTGTATTAATGTGTATAGTATAGCAAGTATGTACAGTACATAGTAAGTGTATAGTAACAGGTGTATCAGTACAGTGTGTATAGTGGCGTGTATAATGTAGTTATGTATAGCATAGTGTATAGTAACAGGTCATAGTATAGTATATTTACAGGTACAGATATGTACAGGTAAAGTATATTACAGTAATAGTATAGTACAGTAAGTACATCGTATAGTATAGTACAGGTACAGTACAGTGTGTAAAAGTAAAGCGGTGGCCTTGTAAATTATAGTGATAAGGGGGGGGGGGGGGGTGGTGTGTTGTTGGGGGGGGGTGCGGGGTGGGGTGGGGGCATAGTATATACCGTACATAGTATAGTATAAGTAACAGTACAGTACCGTGTAGTATATGGGGGCATTGTTATAGATGTATAGTAGAAGTGTAGTATTAGTGACAGTACATACGGAAGGGGTAGAGTACCAGTGTAGCAGTACCGTGTAAGTATAGTGGCATTGTGTACTATGGTTACCTCGCCGTCGTGGCCGCCTGTGTTGTCTCTCTTCCTGTTAGCCTTGGTCCGCGCCCGTCCCCTGGCCGTGCGCACCTCGCGTCGTGGTCCAGTTTGCGGCCCTGGCTTCTCGGGGTGTGTGATATGCGTCGAGACAGAAGGCTGGCGGGCGACTGTCCCAGTACAGTAACAGTGGGTACTGTTCCATTTCCGATTTGGGTCGGAATCGAGTTACCGGGTCCCTCCGTGCCCACTTTAGGGCGTCGTGCGTCCCTTCACAGCTACTACATTCGATCTGGCCCTTACCCGTGATCTCGGCGATCACTGTGTTGTTAGCATTTGTATATTTCTTCATGTATAGTAAACATACATAGTATAGTATAGTACATACATTATAGTACAGTATCGTACTAGTACAGTATAGTACTTCGTCTAGTATAGTACATTACAGTAACAGTGTAGGTATAGAGTGCATTGTATATGTATAGTGATAGCATAGTATAGTAACAGTAATAGTAATAGTTAGTATCAGTACAGTACCGTGTAGTATAGTGCATTGTATAATGTAATAGTATGGCATATATAGGTACATACATAGTTCGTATAGTAACAGTACAGCTACGTGTATTTATAGTGGCATTTGGATAATGGATAATTATAGGCATAGTATAGTAACAGTACATAGTAATGTAGTACAACAGTACAGTGTAGTATATGCATTGTATAATGTATAGTATAGCAGAGTTAGTACAGTAACATAGTTAGTTATCCAGTACAGTACAGTGTGTATAGTGCATTGTATGTATAGTATAGCATAGTATAGTACGTACATAGTAATAGTATATACAGTACAGTATAGTACAGTACATAATAGTATTCAGTAAAGTATAGTCATATAGTCATAGTATAGTATAGTACAGTAACAATACAGTGTAGTATAGGCATTTTATAATGTATAGTAATAGCATAGTATCGTACAGTAATAGTATAGTAGAGTACAGTACAGTATGTATAGTACAGTATCGTACAGTATAGTACAGTACGTATAGTATAGTACAGTAACATAGTATAGTATAGTAGCAGTACAGTACAGTAAAGTATACGTATAGTACCGTATAGTACATAGTATAGTATAGTACAGTAACACTACAGTGTAGTATAGTGCATTGTATCATTATAGTATAGCATAGTATCGTAACAGTACATAGTTAGTATAGTACAGTAGCAGTATAGTATAGTACAGTATCGTACAGTTATAGTACAGTACAGTACAGTACAGTACAGTATAGTATAGTACAGTACATGTATAGTCATGTACAGTACAGTACATATCAGTATAAGTGTAGTACAGTATCGTACAGTATGTCTAGTACAGTATAGTACAGTACAGTATAGTCATAGTGCAGTTACATAGTATAGTATAGTACAGTAACAGTCACAGTACAGTATAGTACAGGTATAGTATAGTATATAATAGTACAGTAGCAGTACAGTATAGTATAGTGTAGTCTAGTGCATTGTATAATGTATAGTATAGCATAGTATCGTACATACATAGTAATTAGTATAGTCCAGTACAGTCAGTAATAGGTATAGTATAGTGTAATATAGTGGTATTGTATGGGTATAGTACAGTACATAGTAATATAGTAAAGTGTATAGTATAGTAATAAGTCAACAGTATCTACCATATAACTCGCGTATAGTCCGAGGTTTTCAGGTTTAAAAATTAACTTAAAACCTGACTCGGCTTACTACTCGAGTCACAAGGAACTTACCTACCTGCACCGAGCAAACCGCGATTCCGGGCCGTTCAGTTCCCAGTAGTTTCTTCGCGGGTGCGCGATGAGTTCATCACGCACGCTGGCGGGATACGCATCGCGCAGCCGCAAGCAGTATGGAACTGCCAGCCGGACGCGCGGCTGCCTTCTGGATGCAGTAGAGAGGAGACTGAGACCAGGTAGCGGGTAATTGAGTCTGGGGGGGGACTGGGGAGGGCTGGGGTTACTGGGGGGCGGGCTGGGGGGACAGTATGCCATGGGCAGACAAACCCACATTAAACCTTTTACTATAGGTGGTTTGGAAACTACACTCCGCCAAAAAAAAAACCCCAACCAGCATGCTGGAGTTGTAGTTTTCCAAACATCTACAGTGGAAAAGGTATTAGGGTGTGGGGACAGTATGCCATACAGTTAACCCCCAATAACCTTTCTACTATAGGTGGTTGGAACTACAACTCCCAGCAACCAACATTCTGGTGAGTTGTAGTTTTTTTCCCAACATCTACAGTGGAAAGGTTTAGGTACGTAACCCTCCCCGGCTTATAACTCGGTCAATCATCTTTTGTCTTTTAGTTTTTTTGATTGGGGTTTTTGTTTTTTTTTTTTTTCCTATTTGAGGAAATGGGTGCCTCCGGCTTATACTCCGAGCGGCTTATACTCGCTAGTATATACGGTAGTATAGTATAGTGTAGTAATGTGTATTGTATATGTATATGTATGTAATAGTATGGTAACAGTACACTAGTATAGTAAAGCTGTATAGCTAATGTATGTATAGTAACAGTATATTGTAGTATATTGTACTGTATAGTGTATAGTTCGCAGTAAGTACAATTACAAGTATAGTATAGTATAGTAATAGTGTATAGTATAGTCTAGTACAGTAAGTATTATAGTATAGTTAGTATTAGTACGTTTATATACGAGTTATAGTACAGTATAAGTGTCAGTACAGTATAATGCACAATAAGTATAGTATGATACTGTATAGTATAGTAGCACACATAGTCAAGTACAAGTATAAGTATCATTAGTATAGTATAGTATATAATAGCAGTAACGTGTATATTACAGTATATGTATATAGTATCTGTACAGTATGTAACAGTATAGTATAGGTACTAGTATAGTATAGTGTGTATAGTGCATTTGTATCATGTTAGTATAGCAATAGTATAGTACAGGACACTAGATATTATTAGTATAGTATAGTACAGTAAGTACGTATAGTATAGTACAGTATAGTATATACAGTACAGTACAGTCGTAGTAACAGTACAGTATAATCTACAGTATAGTATGTATAGTATGTACAGTACAGTATATTATCAGTATAGTACAGTATAGTACGTATAGTATAGCATAGTATAAGCATAGTATGTACACGTAGCTAGTATAGTAACAACGTATAATAGTCAGTATAGCGTATCGTATGTATAGTACCGTATACAGTATAGTATAAGTACTACTATATAATATAAGTATAGTATAGTACAGTATAGTACAGTATAGTAGTCTAGTATAGTATAGTCAGTACAGTATAGTAGTCAGTACAGTATAGTATAGTACAGTAGTATACGTACACGCATAGTATACAGTACACTCAGTATAGTAATACAGTAACTATATAGTAATAACGTATGTATGTATTAGTACCGTATAGTACCGTACAGTAACGTACAGTATAGTAAAGTCTAGTATAGTACACGTACAGTATAGTAGAGACACGTAATAGTATAGCAGTAAGAAAAAATGTTACAGTACAGTATAGTATAGTATAGTCAGTCAGTATAGAAGAAGTACAGTTATCGTAGTATATAGTATAGTCACAGTTTACGTAAATAGCCATCTAAGTACGTATGTATAGTATAGTTATACAGTATAGTACATATAGTAAACAGTATAGTACGTATATCAGTATAGGTATAGTACCATAGTATATTGTATACAGTAGTCCCGAGTAATAGTCAAGTAAGTATAAAGGATTAAGTAAGTAACAGTTATAAGTAGTATGTACAGTAGGTAGATATAGACATTAGTAAGTATAGTAAATACAATAGTATAGTATATAGTACTACAGTATATAACTAAGTCGTATAGTACCTATGTATTATAGTACAGGTACATACAGTCAGTAGATAGAATAAGTAGAAATATAGAAGAAATAGTAATACAACGAGTACAGACGTGATATATTAGTCCAAGTAATAGTATAGTAATAGTATAGTATAGTATAGTATTCAGTAATCTATGTAGTATAGTTAAATATGTAAACCATATATAGTATAGTAGAGTATAGTACGTATTCAGTAAGATATAGTATAGTCGAGTATAGGTTGCTAGTATATGTATAGTATAGTACGTATCAGTTATAGTACGTATGTAATGTTAGTAATAGAAGTATTAGTAAATGTATATACAGTACAGTCATTATAGTATAGTATAGTGTAACTAGTAATAATATATATGATAGTACAATAGTATAGTACAGTAACAGTAACAAGTACAGTATCAGTATAGTTAGTATATAGTAACTTAAACAGTATATTTAGTATATTAATAGTATCAGTACGTATTTTACAGTATTGTACTGTCCTGAATATCTGTGACATTGTTGAAGGTGTGCAATTAACTTAATTCACCACCAGAGGCAGCAGGTTAATTAACTTAAAATTGTTAAAAAGGGGGGTTCGAACATTTTTAAAGTTGTAAAGTAGCCTATGCTTTTCCCCAGGTCCTTATATATAATGTACCAGAATCTCAGAAACTTGTCCCACCAGCCATTTGGAATTAAGCTGGAACAAACAAACACACATACATACATACATACATACATACATACATGCATCCATACTGTCATACATACATTGATTGTATATATATATAATAGATTGATTGGTAGCCATTTCATTGCATACTGTAGCCATTTCATTACATACTGTAGCCATGGGAGATTTAAATACATACTAGTATCCATGGGAATTTCATTACATACTGTAGCCATTTTCATTACATATTGTAGCCATTTCATTACATACTGGTAGCCCTGCAAAATTTGTCACATACTGGTAGCAATTGGTAATTAAGTCACTACTGGTAGATTTCATTACATACTGGTAGCCATGGGAATTTAGTCACATACTGGTAGCCATTTCATACTAATGGTAGCCATGTGAATTTAGTCACTACTGGTAAGCCATTCAATACATACTGTTATCCATGGGAATTTTGTCCACAGACTTTTAGCCATTTCATTACTACTGTACCATTGAATTTTGTCAGCCTACTGGTAAGTCCATGGGATTATCCCATCCTGGTTTGCATTTCATTACATACTGGTAGCCATGGGAATTTAGTCCCATACTGGTAGCCATTTCAATATACTGATATCCATGGGCCCTTCATCACAAAATCACAGCAAACTGGCAATGTAATACTATCCGGAGGTCGCTCTTACCCTACCCCATGTGTCATGACATCCACTTATGAGTGTTTGCCCTGCGACATGGGGAAGGTACTAGCCCTAATGGCTGTATGCAGTGTGGAGGCAAGCATCTGAAATGTTTAAATAAGATACGCCACTGTTTGGTTTTTGTGTTAAAAAAAAAAAAAGTTTGCAAATTCTCAAATAATGTAATTTTATGAAGTCAGTGGATGGATATATATAATATATATATATATATATTATATATATATATAGGACAGTATAGAAATGAGTTGCACACTGTTTATCATAATATCAAAAATTTTTATGAGTATTCACAAAAACAATGTCTGCCCACATATAATGCTACGTTTTCGGGAGACAACAGCTCCCTTTATCAAGAGATATGGGCATAAAGTGAACACCATTAACAACCTTCCATTTTATACAGTAAAAACCAGAAGTGAATGTCACCCTAATTCAACCCCCCACCTCCACACATACCATATATCCTGATATCAGAGGGACACCTATATATCATACACACACACACAAATGTGGGCCATAGGTGGCACTCCTTCAACATCCAACTGGCCGGGGTGCTGTTCCCCGGCAATGAGGAATATTTTTCAGACAAACAGGTCGCACTCTTGGGACTTGGGAACATGTAAAGAAAAACAGTTATAAAATAGAATATAAAAATGGTTATCTTTTAATAGTTGCGATTATAACATATCTATTTTTATAACCCCTTTTTCTTGTATTACGCATAATTTGTCCAATAGGAGTGGCGATACATGACTGGATCTCAATTGGGTTCTGGAACACTCACTCATTAGGGTTAAATGTGTAGTTATACTGTGGAATTGTCATGACCTTGGAAGGATATAAATTTGATAATGAAAAAGATACTGAGGTCAGTTGTATTGATAAAGGGCGATCGACATCCGAAACGTCGTCATATGTAAATGTGTATGACCAGTTTGATGTAGCGAATATAAGCTCAGAAGAAATAAGAATGTGCTACCCCACCCCATTTTTTCTATTTATATCTATATATATACTATAGTAAGTGTGTCGCACTCCCAGACATTAGGTATGTGGGTGCTGCAGGTCCTCTTTGGCCTGCCACTTGGTATAAAGAATTTGTCAGCTCCTCCCTCCCAACAGGAAACGCAGGTCAGTTTGTAAAAAAAAGTTAAACTTTACTTACAGACCCGGACCCTCAGTCCAAATCATTTGCCGTGTCTGGTGTCTGTGAATGGCTGACTCTCACCAATCACAGATACGACGCTGGCCAGCCCCCCAATTCTTGGCCGTCAGTCATCCCGGAAGTTGCATTTGAGGCTAAGTGAGTGGTCCCCAGCGGTAAGTAGGTTCCTCTGACAACACACCATGCGATTAGGGTTGGTTGTGGGGCTACATTATAAAAAGGAATTGTTTTAATGTGGACCCATACCCTTTAAAAAGTCAGTGGTGTGCTGCTGGAACCTGGGGGCATTATATTTTAATAGACTGTGGGCACGGCTAGACTTTATATTTACAAGTCTGTCAGGGATTTGATACTGTGTCGATTACTATTAAAGGTCTCACGTCCCCTACCTAAAGGGGCCACTATCATTACAGGTGGTATTTAACAGCCATTTATCTGTGCTTGCTTTGTCATTAAAGGGGAACTTTGGTCCAAAAATGACTTTTAGCAAATTGAGGTACATTGATAGGAATTGCTTTTTGCTCCCCTGAGATTTTTTGCAATTTATTTCCATTGTTTATTTTGTATAGTTTTGAGATAATTTACATTTTGTGAGAGATATGGCAGCAGCATCACAGGTCCCCTCACTTTCTGCTCTGAAACTGTTCGTAATCTGTCCCTGTTTTCCTCCTCCCCTGTGCAGCCCCACTGTTCCCTCCCCTACATGGCCCCCAATGGTCCATCCAGTGGCCAGGCCCCCCATGGCCCTATCTTACAGCCTCATGTGGGCCCTGCCCACCCATGGTGCCTAAGCCCCCGCCCACTCACAATGCCTAACCCACTCGCGGGTGTCTAGGCCCCACCACTCACAGGTGCCTAAGCCCGCCCAAACCGTGGGTACTGTGGGTTACTCAACAAAACCCCCCTACAGAAAAACTCTGTGTATCAGCCGTTTCAGGTAAACTTTGCTGAAAGGCTGTTTTCCACATAGTGGGAGAGAAGGGCTGTAAGATTCCCCCTTACCTTCTCTGTCCAGGGCCACACGCTGAGTGGAGTCCCTGAGTCGTGTGCTCTCCGGCGCACTGTGCATGAGAACCTCAGGAATGTCACATTTCATTTCTGAATATCTTGGCTGTTGAGCATGTAGAGAGGTGGTTGCTGGCTCGTTTTTAAAGGTAGGAAACTGGCCTTTCATTTAAACAACTCATGGACACTGCTCTGATTACCTCATCTACCCCTCCTTTCCCCCTCTGTTTTTTCTTTGCTTATTTTTTTAATGTTTGCAGAAGTTTGCTAGCAGGCACCAAAGATCTGTAAAGAGGTCAGGGATGGGTCACGTATTATACAATTTCTTGCTTGTGGAGTGGACAGGTCTTCCCTGTAAATGCTGTGGTGTTCAAATGAATGAATTCTCCAAAATCTACAACCAGATTTAAAAATCTGAAAAAAAGTTTTGAATAGTGGTCATTTAAAGGCAATAACCATGAGTGCTTGCCTCTAAAATGGCAGTTAACAATCCTAGAAGAAAATAACCATCAATACGGTAAGAAAAACATTTGCCACTTCAAACTTTTCCGAGCAAAAATAAATACAAAACTACCCCTCTCATTACCCACAAACAAAAAAAAAGCAAGAGCCATATAGACCAAACCATATCAGCAATAAAAAAATCATTTGGGGCTTAAAGAAAAAGTTCACGCAAAAGTGCACTATTCCTTTATTGCATTGATTAAAATGGGGGACACACTTCCATCTCACCATCAAAGTTCCCTCTGCGAAGAAGAGCAAGATGCTCAAGGATTGTGCCAGCCAGTCACCCTGACATATCAATCATATATGTGGGGTAGGATGAAGGAGAGCAATGGAGACGAACCAAAGAATATTGATGAACTCGGGGAGGGCACCAAGACTGATTTCTTGGCTATTCCTGAGATTTACATCGAACAATTGTAATGAATCCTTCCAACAACATGGATGGTCCTTAAAAGCTCAGGAAATTCATACAGATATTACAACATTTGGAGTCTCACCTCACCACTCACTTAATGTGCCAACATCTCTTGATTGGTTGTAAATTAGATCAACTTCTGTTTTAGGCGACGACACTTTTGTCTTGTAACATTTGACCTTTTCTGTCTGGATTAAATGATAAATCTTTTTCAGTGAAACTATTTTTTACCGGTACATTTTAATATTATAATATTATTTGGGATCTTTAGCATATTTCATCATGAGATTTCTTCCTAACACCAAATTCATCAATTAAAAATCAGGTTATATAGCAGAGTTGACTGCACATACACAGGAGGCGAGAGGAGACTTTTGGTCAGAGACTGGACATTGCATGAATAGTATAGTGTTGTATCGTTCATTGTATAATGTATATATAACATAGTATAGTACAGAATAGTACAGTAAGTACAGTACAGTACAGTACTAGTACAGTATACAGTGACAGTAGTATAGTATAGTACGTATAGATAGTACATACAGTATAGTATATAGTATAGTACAGTATCGTATCAGTACAGTA
The DNA here is from genome assembly GCA_019447015.1 of Hymenochirus boettgeri. Taxonomy (NCBI): domain Eukaryota; kingdom Metazoa; phylum Chordata; class Amphibia; order Anura; family Pipidae; genus Hymenochirus; species Hymenochirus boettgeri. The sequence goes on along the minus strand of JAACNH010000143.1, from coordinate 162,779 downwards.
CAGTAACAGTATGTACAGTATACGTAACAGTATAGTTAGCAGTAAGTAAAAGTTAGTAGTATAGTACAGTATATTACGTATATACAGTACAGTATAGTATAAGTATTAGAGTATAGTACTAGTATAGTACAAGTCGTAAGTACCATAGTATAGTACAGTATAGGTTTCAAAATAGTAACAGTATACGACGTACTAGTATATGTATAGTCATCGTAAGTAAGTACAGTATACGTACAGGTAGTATTCATGTATACGTAGTAGTAAGGGAGCAGTACTAGGTAGTAAGTGTAAGTATAAAGTATAGTACTCATAGTATAGTATGTATATAGTTAATATAGTGAGTGTTGTATAATGTACGTACTAGTATAGTATACTTATAGTATATAGTGACGTTAGTTGTAGGAAGGTATACAGTATATAGCAATAGTACTAGTACGCGTACTAGAATAGAAGTCAGTAAGTATAGTACAGTATCAGTACAGTAGAGTATAGTACAGTACAAGTTAGTATAGTAATAGTGTTGTATAGGGCATTGTATAATGTAGAGTATAGTAAGTATAGTACGTATAGTATAGTAACAGTAACAGTACAGTATCTGTATGAGTACGAGTAATAGTAGTAGTAAAAAAAAAATATGTGATCGTAATAGTACAGTATAGTATCGTCAAGTTAGTAGTAGTGCTAGATTGACAGGTACAGCTACAGTGTTACGTATAGTACAGGCACGAGTGAGTAGTATAGGGTATAGTACAGGTAGCATGATTAGAGTATAGTTATTGTATAGTATTAGGTATAGTCCGTGCACATGTTCTTGTTTGGGGGTATAGGGGTGCGATTGTATAGATGTAAGTAGAGATGCGTACGTCGGTATAGGTACAGGGTATGAGGGGTGTATAGTAGGGTGAGTGGTGGTTGTATAGTGCTTGTGTGAGTGGAAGGTGGTAGGTATGGGGGGCTAGGGGACATAGTATGTATAAGTATAGTACAGTACAGTATCGTGTTTTTTTGTATAGTGCATTGTATATTTATGTAATAAACATAGTATAGGGTGGGGGTAACAGTATAGTAATAGTATGGGAGTGTGATGTATAGTTGCATTGTATAATGGTATAGGAGTATAGAGCATAGTATCGGTATGATGTCTATTCACGTATAGGTGTAGATTGGTGTTGTATAGTGCAGTTTGTATAGATGTGTCTCGTCTAGTGGACTAGTGTTGCTGGGTAACATAGTATAGATAGTATAGTGTTTTATAGTGGCATTGTATAATGTATAGTATATACATAGGTATAGTAGTCGTATAGTAAGTACGTGTATAGTGTTGTATAGTGCATGTATACCTGTATAGTATAACATATTATCGTACAGTATCGTGACAGTATAGTAATAGTACAGGTACGAGTATCCGTTCTGCCGTATTATGGGTAACAGTAGCATATGAGTAATAGGTACAGGACAAGGTATAGTACAGTACAGTATAGTACAGTATAAGTACAGTAATAGTACAGTATAGTGAATAGTATAAGTACAGTATAGTAGCAGTATCGTATAGTATGTAAAATAGTAATAGTACAGTATAGTACAGTAAAGTATCGTATCGTATAGTTCCGTGGGATAGGTAAGTACTACAGTGATGTACAGTATCAGTATAGTAACAGTTAATAGTATGAAGTGCATGAGTACAGGTAGGTACCGTATAGGGTACATGTTACGGTTGACATTCCAGTATAGTGAGTAGTGAGTATAGTATAGGTACCGTATAAGTACAGGTATAGTACAGTAGTACAGGTATCGTTTAATTATAGATGCAGTATATGGTATAGTGTATAGTTGTGCAGTATAGAGTGAAGTATAGTACAGTATAGTAAGTATCGTAACAGTACATGGTATAGTATAGGTATAGTACGTGACGTGAGTTACGTGTAGTACAGTATAGGTCTAGCCTATAGTACAGTATAGGTTAGATATGGGTCTCGTACAGTTAGTATTACGTGTCGTGACAGGTTAATTCGTACAGTATAGTACCTATAGTATAGTATACGTACAGTAAGAGTATAGTATAGTACAGTAATAGTAAGTATTTATAGTACAAGTATATAGGTCAAGGGTACAGATAGTACAGTATAGTATCAGTTATAGTAACAGTAATAGTAAACTAGTAATAGTATAGTCTAGTACGTATAGTAAGTATAGTATAGTACTTATACAGTATCAGTATAGTATAGTACCGTTATACAGTATATATAGTAGAGTAGCAGTACAGTATAGTATAAGTATAGTACAGTATAGTACGTATATATAGTATAGTACAGTAAAAGTATAGTACATGTTGTATAGTGGCAATTGTATATGTATAGTATAGCATATAGTGGGTGACATTACAGTGAGGTATGTAGTTGAGGTGACAGTACAGGTACCGGTGTAGTAAGTGCATGTATAATGTATAGTATGCAGAGGTATAGTACAGGTGTATAGTATAGTATAGTGTTAAAGTACGCATGGTACTCTGGGTGGTGGGGTGTAGTATAGTGCGCATTGTGATTTGTAATATAGCATAGTATAGTGACTGGTGTACATAGTGTAGAGAACTCATATAGGTACAGTACAGTACAGTGTATATATTGCATTGTATTAATGTGTATAGTATAGCAAGTATGTACAGTACATAGTAAGTGTATAGTAACAGGTGTATCAGTACAGTGTGTATAGTGGCGTGTATAATGTAGTTATGTATAGCATAGTGTATAGTAACAGGTCATAGTATAGTATATTTACAGGTACAGATATGTACAGGTAAAGTATATTACAGTAATAGTATAGTACAGTAAGTACATCGTATAGTATAGTACAGGTACAGTACAGTGTGTAAAAGTAAAGCGGTGGCCTTGTAAATTATAGTGATAAGGGGGGGGGGGGGGGTGGTGTGTTGTTGGGGGGGGGTGCGGGGTGGGGTGGGGGCATAGTATATACCGTACATAGTATAGTATAAGTAACAGTACAGTACCGTGTAGTATATGGGGGCATTGTTATAGATGTATAGTAGAAGTGTAGTATTAGTGACAGTACATACGGAAGGGGTAGAGTACCAGTGTAGCAGTACCGTGTAAGTATAGTGGCATTGTGTACTATGGTTACCTCGCCGTCGTGGCCGCCTGTGTTGTCTCTCTTCCTGTTAGCCTTGGTCCGCGCCCGTCCCCTGGCCGTGCGCACCTCGCGTCGTGGTCCAGTTTGCGGCCCTGGCTTCTCGGGGTGTGTGATATGCGTCGAGACAGAAGGCTGGCGGGCGACTGTCCCAGTACAGTAACAGTGGGTACTGTTCCATTTCCGATTTGGGTCGGAATCGAGTTACCGGGTCCCTCCGTGCCCACTTTAGGGCGTCGTGCGTCCCTTCACAGCTACTACATTCGATCTGGCCCTTACCCGTGATCTCGGCGATCACTGTGTTGTTAGCATTTGTATATTTCTTCATGTATAGTAAACATACATAGTATAGTATAGTACATACATTATAGTACAGTATCGTACTAGTACAGTATAGTACTTCGTCTAGTATAGTACATTACAGTAACAGTGTAGGTATAGAGTGCATTGTATATGTATAGTGATAGCATAGTATAGTAACAGTAATAGTAATAGTTAGTATCAGTACAGTACCGTGTAGTATAGTGCATTGTATAATGTAATAGTATGGCATATATAGGTACATACATAGTTCGTATAGTAACAGTACAGCTACGTGTATTTATAGTGGCATTTGGATAATGGATAATTATAGGCATAGTATAGTAACAGTACATAGTAATGTAGTACAACAGTACAGTGTAGTATATGCATTGTATAATGTATAGTATAGCAGAGTTAGTACAGTAACATAGTTAGTTATCCAGTACAGTACAGTGTGTATAGTGCATTGTATGTATAGTATAGCATAGTATAGTACGTACATAGTAATAGTATATACAGTACAGTATAGTACAGTACATAATAGTATTCAGTAAAGTATAGTCATATAGTCATAGTATAGTATAGTACAGTAACAATACAGTGTAGTATAGGCATTTTATAATGTATAGTAATAGCATAGTATCGTACAGTAATAGTATAGTAGAGTACAGTACAGTATGTATAGTACAGTATCGTACAGTATAGTACAGTACGTATAGTATAGTACAGTAACATAGTATAGTATAGTAGCAGTACAGTACAGTAAAGTATACGTATAGTACCGTATAGTACATAGTATAGTATAGTACAGTAACACTACAGTGTAGTATAGTGCATTGTATCATTATAGTATAGCATAGTATCGTAACAGTACATAGTTAGTATAGTACAGTAGCAGTATAGTATAGTACAGTATCGTACAGTTATAGTACAGTACAGTACAGTACAGTACAGTATAGTATAGTACAGTACATGTATAGTCATGTACAGTACAGTACATATCAGTATAAGTGTAGTACAGTATCGTACAGTATGTCTAGTACAGTATAGTACAGTACAGTATAGTCATAGTGCAGTTACATAGTATAGTATAGTACAGTAACAGTCACAGTACAGTATAGTACAGGTATAGTATAGTATATAATAGTACAGTAGCAGTACAGTATAGTATAGTGTAGTCTAGTGCATTGTATAATGTATAGTATAGCATAGTATCGTACATACATAGTAATTAGTATAGTCCAGTACAGTCAGTAATAGGTATAGTATAGTGTAATATAGTGGTATTGTATGGGTATAGTACAGTACATAGTAATATAGTAAAGTGTATAGTATAGTAATAAGTCAACAGTATCTACCATATAACTCGCGTATAGTCCGAGGTTTTCAGGTTTAAAAATTAACTTAAAACCTGACTCGGCTTACTACTCGAGTCACAAGGAACTTACCTACCTGCACCGAGCAAACCGCGATTCCGGGCCGTTCAGTTCCCAGTAGTTTCTTCGCGGGTGCGCGATGAGTTCATCACGCACGCTGGCGGGATACGCATCGCGCAGCCGCAAGCAGTATGGAACTGCCAGCCGGACGCGCGGCTGCCTTCTGGATGCAGTAGAGAGGAGACTGAGACCAGGTAGCGGGTAATTGAGTCTGGGGGGGGACTGGGGAGGGCTGGGGTTACTGGGGGGCGGGCTGGGGGGACAGTATGCCATGGGCAGACAAACCCACATTAAACCTTTTACTATAGGTGGTTTGGAAACTACACTCCGCCAAAAAAAAAACCCCAACCAGCATGCTGGAGTTGTAGTTTTCCAAACATCTACAGTGGAAAAGGTATTAGGGTGGGGGACAGTATGCCATACAGTACCCCCAATAACCTTTCTACTATAGGTGGTTGGAACTACAACTCCCAGCAACCACGATGCTGTGAGTTGTAGTTTTTTCCCCACACTACAGTGGAAAGGTATTAGGGTTACTGTATAACCCTCCTCGGCTTATACTCGGTCATCATCTTTGTGTCTTTTTTTTAAGTTTTTTTGATTTTGGGTTTTTTTTGTTTTTTTTTTTTCCATTGAGCAAATGGGTGCCTCGGCTTATACTCCGAGTCGGCTTATACTCGTATATATACGGTAGTATAGTATAGTGAGTATGTGTATTGTATAATGTATATTATCGTAATAGTATGGTACAGTACACTATATAGTAAGCTGTATAGCTCAATGTATGTATAGTACAGTATATTGTATATATTGTACTGTAAGTGTATAGTCCAGTAAGTACAGATTACAAAGTATAGTATAGTATAGTAAATAGTGTATAGTATAGTCTAGTACAGTAAGTATTATGTTAGTATAGTCTATAGTACGTTTATATCCGGTTATAGTACGTAATAGTGTAGTCAGTATATCAGCACACCTAAGTATAGTATTATACTGTATAGTATAGTAAGCCACACAAGTCAAGTAAAGTATAGTATCGTATAGTATAGTATAGTATAATAATAGCAGTATACGTGTATATACAGTATATGTATTATATTAGTACAGTATGTAACAGTATAGTATAGGTATAGTACTAGTATAGTGTGTTAGTGATTTGTATACATGTCTAGTATAGCAGATAGTATAGTACAGGACTAGATATTATAGTATAGTATAGTACAGTATAGTACGTAATAGTATAGTAACAGTATAGTAATATAACAGTACAGTACAGTACGTAGTAACAGTACTAGTAGTAGTTTACAGTATAGTATGTATAGTATCAGTACAGTACAGTATATTAATCATATAGTACAGTATGTACGTATAGTATAGCATAGTATAAGCATAGTATGTACGTACAGTATAGCTAGTATAGTATACATACGTATAGTATAGTAACAGTATAGTACAGTATCAGTATAGTATAGTACGTACAGTATAGTAGTAAGTATACTATATAGTATAGTACAGTATAGTATAGTACAGTATAGTACAGTATAGTATAGTATAGTATAGTCAGTTACAGTATAGTAACAGTACAGTATAGTATAGTACAGATAGTATATGTACAGCATAGTATAGTACACTACAGTATAGTACAGTACAGTACTATATGTAATAGTATAGTATCGTATGTACACGTATAGTACGTACAGTATAGTAACAGTATAGTAAGTCTAGTATAGTACATTACAGTATAGTAGAGTACAGTCAATAGTATAGCATAGTAAGTACAGTACAGTATAGTAATAGTATAGTAGTAGTATAAGTAGCAGTATAGTACAAGTCTAATAGGTACAGTATAGTATAGTATAGTATAGTACTAGTATCAGTATAGTATCGTACAGTATAGTATAGTCAGTATTGTTAGTTAGTAAATGTCTATAGTATAAGTATAGTAACAGTATAGTGAGCAGTATAGTATAGAATATAGTATAGTAACAGTATATATAGTACAGTAGATAATAGTCTAGTACTAGTATAGTACGTACTAGTGAAGACAGACAGACAGAAAGAAGATAAGAATATAATACACAGTACAGTGTAGTCCAGTAATAGGTATAGTAATAGTATAGTATAGTATAGTATTTCAGTTCGTAGTTAGTACGTATATGTACAGTATAGTATCAGTAGCAGTATAGTATATCTGTAAGTATAGTATAGTCCAGTAGTAGGATTATAGTATAGTATAGTATAGTACAGTGATAGTTATAGTACAGTAATGTTAGTCAATAGACAGTATTAGTAACTGTATATAAGTACAGTATAGTATAGGTATAGTATAGTGTAACTAGTATAATATATATATAGTCAGATAGTATAGTACAGTAACAGTAACAAGTACAGTATCAGTATAGTTAGTATATAGTAACTTAAACAGTATATTTAGTATATTAATAGTATCAGTACGTATTTTACAGTATTATAGTACAGTATAGTATAGTATAGTATAGTATAGTATAGTATAGTATAGTACAGTATAGTACAGTATAGTATAGTATAGTATAGCATAGTACAGTATAGTATAGTATAGTATAGTACAGTACAGTACAGTACAGTACAGTATAGTACAGTACAGTACAGTATAGTATAGTATAGTACAGTATAGTATAGTACAGTACAGTACAGTATAGTATAGTACAGTATAGTACAGTACAGTACAGTACAGTACAGTACAGTATAGTACAGTATAGTACAGTATAGTACAGTATAGTACAGTATAGTACAGTATAGTACAGTATAGTACAGTATAGTATAGTATAGTATAGTACAGTATAGTATAGTATAGTATAGTACATTATAGTACAGTATAGTACAGTATAGTACAGTATAGTACAGTATAGTATAGTACAGTACAGTACAGTACAGTACAGTATAGTATAGTATAGTATAGTACAGTACAGTACAGTACAGTACAGTACAGTACAGTACAGTGTAGTATAGTGCATTGTATAATGTACAGTATAGTATAGTACAGTACATAGTATAGTAAAGTGTATAGTATAGTATAGTACAGTATATAGTATAGTATAGTGTAGTATAGTGTATAGTATAGTATAGTGTATAGTATAGTATAGTACAGTACATAGTATAGTATAGTATAGTATATAGTACGGTATATAGTACAGTATAGTGTAGTACAGTATATAGCACAATAAAGTATAGTATGATACTGTATAGTATAGCATAGCACACAGTACAAGTAAAGTATAGTATAGTATAGTACAGTATAGTATAGTATAGTATAATAGAGTATAGTGTATAGTACAGTATAATGTATTATAGTATAGTGTATGGTATAGAATGTATGTATGTATGTATGTATGTATGTATAGGTATGTATGTATGTATGTATGTATGTATGTATGTATAGGTATGTATGTATGTATGTATGTATGTATTATAAACCGCCACTTGGGTATGCAGCGGTGTACATTATAAAATACAGAGTGTACAAACAAGTGCATCATACAGATAATTAAAAATTAAATACAATTTCATACATCGGTTAAGAATACATACAAATAAATTGTATAAATGGATATAAGTGCAGAATGCCATGACACATTAGGAATGAGATCCCTGCCCCGAGGAGCTTACAATCAAAGTGGGAGGGACAACATACAAATACAAGTTGGGGGATGTGCTTAAAGTGTATGTATACTGAAAAAATGACTTTGCGTCATCTTAATCTATAAATAAATACATATATATACCTAACCATATATATACCTTACTCTGAGGTGTGTGTTGCTGCATGCCTTCAATAAAGTACTTTTTTTGCTCAGGGTCTGAAGACTATTTTCCCCCATGCCAACTGTCAATACTGCATACAGTATACAGCACACCAACTATCAAACCATTCCAGATACAGCAAAACTGCTCACAGAAATGCTGAAATGTAAGATGTTTCAGATTGGATATCTAAAGAAATAGGGGGCAGATCATTAAAAAAATTATACAATGATAGTTGGGGTGAATTATAATTTCCACTAATGGGCAATTTATAAAAACAGATTTTGCAGTGTACATACCCTTTAAAGGGGCTAACAATATTTTTTCTATTGATGCTCAGAAAGGTAGGATAACAGTCTAGATGTTAAAGTATTAATGGATGTCACCAGGCGAAGCGAGAGAGGGAGAGAGTTATAAAGGTAGGATAACAGTCTAGATGGGAATGTATTAATGGATGTCACCAGGCGAAGGGAGAGAGGGAGAGAGTTATAAAGGTAGGATAACAGTCTAGATGTGAAAGTATTAATGGATGTCACCAGGCGAAGCGAGAGATGGAGAGAGTTATAAAGGTAGGATAACAGTCTAGATGGGAAAGTATTAATGGATGTCACCAGGCGAAGTGAGAGAGGGAGAGAGTTATAAAGGTAGGATAACAGTCTAGATGTGAAAGTATTAATGGATGTCACCAGGCGAAGGGAGAGAGGGAGAGAGTTATAAAGGTAGGATAACAGTCTAGATGTGAAAGTATTAATGGATGTCACCAGGCGAAGCGAGAGAGGGAGAGAGTTATAAATGTAGGATAACAGTCTAGATGGGAAAGTATTAATGGATGTCACCAGGCGAAGCGAGAGAGGGAGAGAGTTATAAAGGTAGGATAACAGTCTAGATGGGAAAGTATTAATGGATGTCACCAGGCGAAGCGAGAGAGGGAGAGAGTTATAAAGGTAGGATAACAGTCTAGATGTGAAAGTATTAATGGATTTTACCAGGCGAAGCGAGAGAGGGAGAGAGTTCCAAAGGTAGGGAGCAGCAAGAGAGAGTGGTTTAAGGTGGGAGGCAGCAGTGTTAGTTGGGGGTCTGTGGAGAAGATTTCCTTGCGAGGAACGGAGGACACGCCTGGAACATAATGGAGAAGATAAGTAGGGAGGTGCAGTAGAACGAAGGGATTTAAAGATTAAAAGCAGGGTATTGAATAGGATTATTTGTTTGATGGGAAGCCACCCTATGGACTGAAGTATTGGGGTTGCGGGTTCTCTTTTGGAGGAGAGTGAGATGATCCGAGGTGCCGAGTTTAAGATAGACTGGAGAGGAGAGAGATGAGAGGCCGGGAGTCCAAGCAGTAGAATGTTACAGTAGTCAAGACGGGAGATTATAAGGGCATGGATGAGCATTTTAATATAGACTGGAGAGGAGAGAGATGAGAGGCCGGGAGTCCAAGCAGTAGAATGTTACAGTAGTCAAGACAGGAGATTATAAGGGCATGGATGAGCATTTTAAGATAGACTGGAGAGGAGAGAGATGAGAGGCTGGGAGTCCAAGCAGTAGAATGTTACAGTAGTCAAGACGGGAGATTATAAGGGCATGGATGGGCATTTTAAGATAGACTGGAGAGTGCCTATTACATCTATACTATACTGGCACTAAGTTAAGCTATAACACTTTCTATACAGCGATACGATGCACAAATACTATAACATGCCACTATACTATGGCTATACTATATGCTGCAGGCTATACTATACCTATACTATACACTATAGCTATGCACTTAGCTACGGCTCTCTCCTATACTATAACTATACGTAAACTATACTGATAGCACGATAGCTATAGCATCTATACTATTACACAATACTACTATACACTATAGCTATCTATACTATACTATATCACTATAACTAATGTCTATTAGGCTATAGCTAACACTGTACCACACTATTTAGAATATAGTATATTTATACAGTTCGTATCCCACACTATGGTTGACTGATCCAGCTAATTTACTGTCACCCCGACACTACTACTGAGTGTAACCATAACTATACAAGTATAGTACTCTCTCTATCTCTTCCTGGATGGCGCACCCCGCTTAATCTCAATCTATCCAAACGACTTAAATCATTCCCCCTAACTGGGACCTAGTCGCCACCCTTCTCCATCTCTATTGACATATGGTCATTAACCCAGTGGAATCTGCACGCTGCCGCCTTGGAGTATCTTTGTCTCCTCTCTCTTCTATCTTTGTCGTCCTCTCGTCTTCCTCTCTCATCCTTCCATCATCACATTACAATGTCACTATTACCTGTCTTTCTCCGCTCTTCACAATATTGCCAGATCGGCCTTTTCTCTCTCTCTCTCCACTACTAAAATGCTCATCCATGCCCTATATAATCCCATCTGATCTACTGTAACATTCTACTTGGACTCCCCTGCCTCTCATCTCTCTCCTCTCTCTCCTCTAGTCTATCTTAAATAAAATGCTCATCCATGCCCTTATAATCTCCTTCTTACTACTGTAACACTTCTACTCTTGGACCTCCGGCCTCTCATCTCTCTTCTCTCTCCTTCATCTATCTTAAAATGCATCCTGCCCTTAATCTCCCGCTTGCATGCTGTAACATCTACTAGCTTGACCTCCGCCTCTCATCTCTCTCCTCTCCAGTCTATCTTAAAAATGCTCATCCATGCCCTTATAATCTCCTGTCTTGACTACTGTAACAATTCTACGTCTGGCTTGGACTCCCTCGACTCGGCCGGCTCGATCGCTCTCTCCTCTCCAGTCTATCTTACAATGTCCGCATCCAGCCTCTTAATAAAGTCGAATCTTGCGTAGCTGTAACTCTACTGCTTGGACTCCTAGGCCTCATCATCTCTCTACACTTTATAGCTTTAATGGACACTTTACCCTCGCGGATGTCGATGGTGTCGCAAGAAATACCCTAGGATACCATGTTATCGTTTAACTCGCGCGGGGATTCATGCTCACGTATAGGGCTTTATGGTACGACTTTACTCACGAGTTCGATGTTTCGCGTCTAGCTACCATGGCCTTTTCCACTCGCAAGGATCTATGCTCGCCGTATAGGTTTTAAATGCAACTTTCTACGCGGAAATTTGAGTTCGTGCTCGGATAGACCCACTGCATTGGACAACATTAGGTTTGCGGAACAGCAGGCTGGCCCCCTGATCCAGACAACCCCATACCCATTTGCTTCTCGTACAACCTCAGGTATGCTTCGTGCAAGGGAAAGCTGGAAAGGAGATAGGTTTTTGTATGAACAAGGCACCAGGAGTAAGCAAAGTAGATGTCCGTTCAGTTTAAAGACACCAGGTATTGCAGGCAGAGGCAGGTCTTGGACCCCTCCGTACAGACCCTATAACCCTTTGGCTTCTCTCCCTCACTGTATGCCTTTGTGATCAAGGGAAAGCTGGAAGGAGGATCGGGGACTGTTGGGTCTCAAGATTCGTATGAGTACAGGGGTGGTTAACTACGACAAGATCTCAACCACCAGCTGAAGATCACACCAGACAGCTCAGAAACTGCTCTCCACCTCCTACACTGTCGGTCCTCTCCACTAAATACCTCCAACAACACTGTGACTAATGGCACATGTCGCATTGCCTTTGATACCCCCTGTGGGGCTGGCAATGCTCAAAATTAAGAATTCCATTTTGTGATTTTGGACATGTGGGCCACTTTTTTTTTCATTCCTGAGAGTGATTTTCGAAGTAACGACTAGGCCGTGAAAAAGTCGGAGACGGTCGAACATTAAGTCCGAGAAATATACAAACGGAAAAGTCCATTTCGGCGAGGGGATTTTGAGACGGTGGGTCCGTGTCCGTCCGGGAAAGTTTGAAGGTTCGGCTCGAACAAGTCGCGTTCGCGAATTCGCGTTCGTATGCCAATCCCTATATACTAGGTAGACCACTGTCGATTTCATTATATACGATAGAGTATCAAACTGTCCAATTTCAGTATATACTGGTACAAAAAGCTGTCCGAGGATTTTAGTATATACGTGGTAGCGAAGAAACTGTCAATTTCATTTATACTGGTAGCAACAGTAATTTTCTTATATACGTGTATCAAGACTGTACAATTGAGCATTGATAGGGTACTGGTAAGCCACATGGTGGCAATTTCATTGTACTATCATACTGGTAAGGCAAAACAAAAGGGTGAGTATGTGGGGGGGGGTCGCGATTGACCGAATATGCGGCGTAATGAGGGACCAAGACCCAAAGAGTGCTGAGCAGCAAAACGAGAATTGGGGAGGTGAACGTCTGATGGCTCGTAAGCAAACTGGAAATTTTTCAGTATTACTATAATAGCAAACTGGAAATTTTTAATTTATATAACTGTAGCAAACTGTCAATTTATTATATACTAAGGTAGCAAACAGTTGTTTCAGTATATACTGGTAGCAAACGGTCAATTCAGTATATCCTGGTAAGCAACACTGTCATTCAATCTGATTATACTGGTAGCAACTAAACATTAAGGTTTCATTATAAATACTTGGTAGCAAAAAAGCATTAATTTTTAGTATTACTGGTAGCAAACGTCACTGTTCTTAATATACGTGGGGTAGACAACAGTAATTGGGTACGATTAGAATACAGGTACAAACGTCAATTACGAGTATTACTGGGTAGCCGATGGGAACTGTTTATTATATCTAGGTAAGCCATGGATTTTTCCTTACATACTGACATCGAATCTTAAAAGGCAGCACACTGGTCAATTTGCAATATATATCTGGTATCAACCGGAAATGTTCAGGGGATATACTGTAAAGCAAAACAATGAGAATTTTAGTTTATACTGGTAGCAAACTGTCAATTTTCAGTATATACTGGTAGCAAACGCAATTTCATTATAAAATACTGGTAGCAAACATTAAAGTGTTTCAAGTATAAAATACGTGAGCGAAAAACTGTCAATTATCATTCTAAAACAATGGTAGCAAACATTACATTTTCAGTATAATACGCTGGGTGAGCAGAACCCCATTTAATTTTTTTAATAATATACTGTTAGCCGAAACTTACTTTTTAGTATAGTACTAGAGGTAGCAACAAAAACTGTGATCCGAAGTTCATTATATACTGCATGTAGCACGACAGTACTTTTGTCATTATGTACTGGTAGCAACTGTCCAATTACAAGTAAATATACTTGGTAATACACCATGGGGAAAAATTTTTATTGGGAAGTGACGCGGGTGCGCATGGGGAATTTTTCCCGTACAATACGGCCAGCAATCATGGCAGCAAACTGGAAATGGTTCAATATCTGGAAATCGGTAGCCAAGACTGGAAAGTTTATTATATACTGGTAGCGAAACTGGAAAATTTTAGTTTATAAACTGGAGGTAGCGAAACTGTCAATTTCAGTATATACGGTAGCAAACTGTCAATTTACAGTATTACTTGTAAGAGCAAACCAGTAATTTCAGTATTGCTAGGGACTGGGTAGCAACTGTCAATTTCATTATATCCAGATAAAGGATAGCACACATTACTTTCAGTATATACTGGTAGCACCATTACATTTTTATATTACAAATTAGCAAAACGTCAATTTCATTATAGGAGCTGTGTAGCAGCCTTTAATTTCATTATAACTAAACTATAATCAAACTGGCAAATTAATTATAAGTACTGGTAGCCAAATTGGAATTTTTCTTATATACTGGTAAAGCCACTGGGATTTGATTCCTTAAAAAAAGAAAGAAGGTACATACTGACAAGGCAATCTGGCAGGCAAAAAAACTGGAAATTTTCAGATATAAATAAGCCGTTACACACTGGCAATGGTCAGATATATGGAGGCTACTGGTAGCAACTGAAAAATTTTAGTTTAGTATGGTATAAAACAGTATTTAGTCCTTACGATACTGGTAGCACCCTATCATTTTCCATTATTACTGGAAGGCCAGGGGCATTTCATTACTACTGGGGCCGGCAATCTGGCAGCAAACTTGAAAGGTCAGTACTACTGTAAGCAAACTAGAAATTTCAGATATACAGTAAACTTGAATAGTACACCTAGAATTTGGGCAGTATATAATACTTGTAGCAAACCTAGAAACTTATCAGGGTATATAACTGGTAGCAACTGTGAAGAGTTTCCAGGTATATACTGGTAGCAAACAGGTATTTTCAATTATATTTTGGTAGCAAACTGTCAATTTTCATTATTACTGGTAGCCAATGGGCATGTCCTGTTGGCATACTAATAGCCGTGGATTTTTCAATTACATACTGGCAAGCAACAGGCAAATTTGTCATGATATACTGGTAGCCATGAGGAAATTTCATCAACATACTGATAAGCCCTGGAACATTATAAAATTATCATACTGGTAGCCATGGGAAATTAATTTTATAAACAAGCAGAGTAACCAGCGTAATTCCCAGTTTTAACATAAGACGCCGACCCAAACTGGACAAAGTACCAAAATATCAAACAGACCTCACCTGCGGCCTTATCTACCGCTGACCCATGTCGAAAGTTTACCAGCAAATCCTAGGTACACTTTGTGGTGGCCCCGGAGCACACTTGTAGTGGTTATCTGTATGTAGAATTTTATTATAAAGTCGCAAGAAAAACGCCTTGGGTTACGCAGTGCTGTACATTAAAAAAATACACAGAAAGTATACAAACAAAGAAGATTCAGGGTAGGCAAGCCATTCATATAAAGATAGATAAAATTGTAAATAAAAGAATACATTATTTATACTCGTTTAAGAAAGTATAGTTAGATATTAAATATGCTATAGCGTTGATATAAAAAATACAACGCAGCGCTGGACACGGAGTTATGAAACAGAATCACCTAGCCAGCCGAAGAGCTTACAAAAAGTGGAGAGTGGACAAACATACAGGTACAGAGTTGGGAGGATGTGTCACAAACATTACCATGCCTAGCTCAAACTATCCCGCGCTGCTTTGGTCTCAAGCTGGAGCATTTCTGGGTAGCCAAAAAGGCCGCTTAAAATCGTGATGAGTCCATAGATCTCGGGAATCAAATATGCTACCCCCTCATTCAGCCTCCCAATCCCATTCTGGATTTGAGAAGTGATCAGACAAGCATTTTAGGGTGGTGTAAAAAGTACTGGCCAATATTTTTAGGAAGTCTCATAAACAAGTAATCTAGTGGTCCAGTTGAAAGGTTTCGGCCCTGAGGGAAATCATGGAGGAATTAAAGACCGGTAAACACTGACTGATCTGCAGACACCGGCTGCTGGGGTCCTGTGGACTAGCTAGGTACCCTGCTTTTCGGCAGTCCGAATCTGGACTCCAGCATCTATGAAAGTTCCGAAATCCGGGGCGCAATACCAGTATCCCCGCCCAGCACCATGGTTCCAGCTAATCCAGCCTACAGGTAATAAAACCCATCCGCACCGTGTTGTCATAAATCCGGATCCTACATTCCCATGCAGAGCACAAATTGTAATTCATGGAATCCCGCCTACAGCAGGACACTTGTTACCAGAATCCATCACAATAATCGATCCGCCTGAAAGAAAAGTCACGTCGATGTCTACAGACTTTCATGTTTATTGCAAATAAAAAGAATTGGCTTAATAGTTTAAAATGGGTGCATAAATTTTGCCGAACAACGCAATCGTGATCTTATTTAAGAATTGTGAAAGCTTACATCTGATTGGTTGGGGCAAAATAAGCACCATTTTAAACTCTAAGAACGTTTTATTAGGACATCTCCTCTTTGCTATTTGTTCCCAACAATGGAACTGTAAACTCGGGAAACGCTTTACCCTTGGAAGTCGATAAACTCCATGACCTGGAGAAGTGTGGAGGAGCATGGGAAACTACTTTTTGCCTGGCTCTAGGGAATCTCCTTTAAATTCTAAAAACCTTTGTTCCGGACTCAATAAAGCAAGAAAATAAATTTGTGGGGGGCAGGGGGGGGGGGGTCAAAAAAAAAGAGGGTTCTGTCCATATAAGGGCCGGGAAACTTCATTGACTACTACCGCTATCGCAGCCCAAAGGTGGTGCTTCCTCTTCTTCACCTGGCATCAACCTCTTCGGGTTCTAGGTCTATAATTCTCAGAATAAAAACCCCCTTGGCTTCCTGATTCATTCAATACCTGCAAAAATCCACATACGGAATTTTCAATTGCCTATCGCAAACTCATCAAAACGTTTAATAATTATCCTTTTTGTGATCCGGAGGCATTCCTTCTACACTTCTCTGATCTAGGGACCTGTACCATGAGCTCTTTGTATCACCAACCCTTCTCGCGGCTAGGTCTAGAACAAGAATAAATTAGTATCGTGTGGAGAATTCTTACTTAAAGGGAGGAGAAGGGTGTTTTTCCAAATTGATCTCTGGCTGGTCCGGGCTATTGCTGTGTTTCGGTTGGTTCCCATTCAACCTATGGAAACAGTCTTGACACTGAAGTTACCATGAAATGATAACATCGATGTGTCTTTTGCATTAACGGGCTGAAAAACTTAACTCCCAGAAAAAGCCTCCACACCACCCTTATATTTGCACCCGTATGTATATCTTCTTGATCCCGATGACCAAAAGTGACCCCTCGGGGACGCAGCATTCCGTTATCGGGGCCCTTCGATGACCAAGCCATGTAAGACTATTGGGGTTCAAGGAAACATTTGGCTCGGGGCTTCATTAGACCTTCAGTTAGCTCTCCACGCGCGGCCGAGTTTCTTTTTTGTAAGGAGAGAAAGGCGGATGGGTTTATGGTCCCGTGTATTGATTATAGGCTGTTTAGAATAAAATCTAACTATAAAGCCAACCGTTACCAACTCTGGTTCCACTCATACTCTGAATTTGATTTGAACCAGATCGAAAAAAGTGGCCATCAAAATATTTCCCAAACATCCGACCCTTCGAGAGCATATTAATCTAATGCTATCCTCGGATCGGCACCAAGGGACGAGGGGAAATACCTTAATACTCGAGATGGCCATCACGAATATATTGTGACATTGGTCCCTGGCCTTTGTAACGCACCATCAATGTAAATCAAGGGGGTGTCCCGTGTAAACAACCATCTTACGCGGCATTCGTTCTTGGTAGTATATTTAGATGGTCGTATATTCTTGACAAACATTTAATCTATTCTCAAGATCTACCTACATCATCGTCTTCCCAGTGTACAGCAGGTTCTTAGCACGTTTAAAAAGGAAAAACTAAACTGAAAACATGTCTCTTGAACTTTGGCAAGTATCCCTTTCTTGGTTATATTGTATCTCCTTAAGGTTTATTGATGGATTCCTGTCAAAAGTTTCTGCCATTCCAAAAAAAAGACTGGCTCCTCTTCCTATCTAGTAACCAAAAGCCATTCAAGGTTTATCTGCTGGTTGGCGAACTATTATCACAGTTTATAAAGGATTATTTATCCCATCATTGTCTATTTGTGGCCCTCATTAGATCAAGGGTGGTAGACCCCCAACTCCTGGGCCTCCGGCCTGCCATCCAAGAACTTTAACCAGTTAAAGAAGCCCTTTGCCTCTGCCCCTATTTTAGTTTTCATACGAGTATTCCACTCCCTTTCTATAATTGATGTAGGATCTCTGACTTGTGGGTGGCCGGTGCCTCCTTTCACAAAGCTCCCTTCCAGTGCCTATTTTCTAAGAAGCTCCTGCCTATAACGATATATGATATCGGAACTGTGAACGACTGGCCATCAAATATTGGCTCTTTGAAGGAATGGCGCTTTACTAGAATGTGCCACTTCTTTGCCTATTACCAATCTTTACCGACCATAAACAACCTTGAATACATCGCAAAACTTAAAGGTGTAAATCCCTCGCCCAAGTACAGTTGGTCATTGTTCTTGTCCCGATTCAATTTTATCATCACCCCTACCCAACCAGGTTTTCCCAAAAACACTACAGCCTATGCCCCTCCAGATCCTTCATTCTTTTCAAATTTTTTCTGACAAGAATAAGGGTCCTGTGTCCCTGCAATCAAGATCTGGCCTCCCTTACTCCACAAAACTCTGTTCCCAGATTCATAAGCAGCTTAGGAGTCTCTCCTCCTAACACCCCGACAGGCAGAATCTTTTACCTGTTTTTCTTTCGGAACATTACCATCCTTCAGAAGACTCATTGTCTTCTTAGACAGGCCGGACATCCGGATTAACAAAACTTTCGATCTCTTCCGCTTCAGTAAAATGGCTCATTTTGCCCTCTTCCTAAATCATCTTCTTGTTGATTGGCTCAATTATTTATTTCTCATATTTTTCGCCTCACATGACTTCCTGAAAGTATCTGACAAGGAACTCATTGTTTCTAATTCTGGAGGGCATTGTGTAAATCCATGGGAATCAAATTACAATTTTTCTTCTGCTTATCACCAACATCTATGGGGCTATGTGCATGAATCGGTTTCTAGAAAGTACCTCAGGTGTTTATATTTCCTCTACCCAAGATGATTGGTCTGACCTCCTGCCCTGGGCTGAATTTGCCCAATTAACAATGCCACTGGAAAATCTCCTTTTTGTGTGTCTTTGGCACTAATCAAGATGTTTTCCTTCCGAATTTTCTTGTACTCAGGTTCTGCTGATGATGACTCTGTGGCCCCAAATGTCGGCTATTTGCACCTCTACTGAAAATTTTCCTTCAGAAATTGCTCTGGCCCAAAAGCGTGCGGACAGGAGTGGAAGGAACTTCCATCTTACTCTGTGGGAGATAAAGGTGTCCTTTCTTCTGCCCATATTATCTATTGTTTCCCTCTGCTAAATTGGGACCCAAATTTATTGGCCCTTTTTCTATTCTGGAACTAATTGGTTCTGCTGCTGTTCATCTCCACCTCCCTACCAACATGCGGATCCAATGTGTTCCATATTTCCCTCATTAAACCAGTAATCTCGAATCAATATTCTACCCCTCTTCAGCCTCCCAATCCAATTCTGTTGATGGGCAAAGTTTGAGTAAAAGTACTGGACAATAGGTTCTTTAGGAGATCTCTCCAGTATCTAGTCCATTGAAAAGGTTTCGGCCCTGAGGAAAGATCATGGGTTAAACACTCTGATCTGCATACTATTTCCACAAGAGTTTTCCAGATAAGCCTGGTCTGTTGGTTCCAGTGGACCCCCGTAGAGGAGGGGGTACTGTCACAAATGTACCTGCTGCCCGATCCATTGCCGCTCTGGTCTCAGCCGGGTGCTTCTGGGTAGGCAGCGCCGCCGGCATGATGACGTCATGACGCTGACGCATCTCCCGGCATGAACTTTGAAAAGCCGTTGGCGTCCTCCTCTTGGTGCCTGATTGTAGCTCCGCTACCCCTGGCTCCTGCTATTACCTTTCCTGTTCCAGAGACTATACCTACCTTGCCTGTTCCTGTGAACACTTACTTAGCCTGCTCCTGTGCCTACTTATCCTGCTTGTTCCATTACTTCTACTCCAGCATCTTGAGTTCCAGAATCCAGCCTACAGTTCCCAGCAGCACCTTGTTCCAGTATCCAGCCTACAGTTACCAGCAACACCTTGTTCCAGTATCCAGCCTACAGTTCCCAGCAGCACCTTGTTCCAGTATCCAGCCTACGGTTCCCAGCAGCACCTTGTTCCAGAATCCAGCCTACAGTTCCCAGCAGCACCTTGTTCCAGTATCAGCCTACGTTCCCAGCAGCACCTTGTTCCAGAATCCAGCCTACAGTTCCCAGCACACCTCTTCCAGAATCCAGCCTTCAGTTCCCGCAGCACTTGTTCCAGTATCCAGCCTACAGTTCCCAGCAGCACCTTGTTCCAGAATCCAGCCTACAGTTCCCGCAGCACCTTGTTCCAGAATCCAGCCTCAGTTCCCGCGCACCTTGTTCCAGAATCCACCACTGTTCCAGAAGCCTCTGTGTCCTGCATTTACTGGACTACCAGCCGCCTCCTGAAAGCGCACTTGTGAGTACCATGGCTGTCAAGGCCATATCTTTACAGGATGGGTACAAAGTGCTTAAAAAGGCTAACAACATTTGTTGGGCTGGAGCTCAGAAAGGTAGGAGGACAGTCTAGATGTGAAAGTATTAATGGATGTCACCAGGCGAATCGAGAGAGGAGAGAGTTATAAAGTTAGGATAACAGTCTATATGTGAAAGTATTAATGGATGTCACCAGGCGAAGCGAAGAGGGAGAGAGTTATAAAGGTAGGATAACAGTCTAGATGTGAAAGTGTTAATGGTTGTCACCAGGCAAGCGAGAGAGGGAGAGAGTTATAAAGGTAGATAACAGTCTAGATGGGAAAGTATTAATGGATGTCACCAGGCGAAGCGAGAGAGGGAGAGAGTATAAAGGTAGGATAACAGCTAGATGGGAAAGTATTAATGGATGTCACCAGCGAAGCGAGAGAGGGAGAGAGTTATAAAGGTAGGATAACAGTCTAGATGTGAAAGTATTAATGGATGTCACCAGTCGACGAGAGAGGGAGAGAGTTAAAAGTAGGGAGCACAAGAGAGAATGGTTTAAGGCGGGAGCAGCAGTGTTAGTTGCGGTTTTGTGGAGAAGATTTCCTTACGAGGAGCGAAGGGCCACGCTGAAACATAAGGCGCAGGAGAGAAGATAAGTAGGAGGTGCAGTAGAGTGAAGGGAATTAAAGGTTAAGAAGGTATTGATATATTTTTTGTTTGATGGGAAGCCACCCTATGGACTGAATTATCGGAGTTGCGGGTTTCTTTTGGAGAGAGTGAGATGATCCGAGCTGCCGAGTTTTAGATATAGACTGGAGAGGAGAGAGATGAGAGGCCGGAGTCTCCAAGCAGTGAATGTTTACAGTAGTCAAGACGGGAAGATATAAGGGCATGGATGAGCATTTTAATAATAGACTGGAGAGGGAGAGATGAGAGGCCGGAAGTCCAAGCAGTAGAATATTACAGTAGTCAAGAACGGGAATTATAAGGCATGGATGAGATTTTAATATAGACTGGAAGGAGAGAGATGAATCGGGAGTCCAAGTAGTAAAATGTTACAGTAGTCAAGACGGGAGATTATAAAGGCATGGATGAGCATTTAATATAGACTGGAAAGGAGAGAGATGAAAGGCCGGGAGTCCAATAGTAGAATGTTACAGTAGTCAGAAGGGAGATTAAAGGGCATGGATGAGCATTTTAATATAGACTGGAAAGGAGAGAGATGAGAAGCTGGAGTCCAGCAGTAGAATGTTACAGTAGACAAGACGGAGATATAAGGGCATGGATGAGCATTTTAATAGACTGGAGAGAGAGAGATAACAGGCCGGAGTCCAAGCAGTAGAAATGTTCAGATATTCAAGAGAGAGATTATCAATGGCATGGATGAGCATTTTAGTAGTAGAGAAAGAAAGAAAAGGATGGATCTTGGCAATATTGCAAAGGAGAAAATGACAGGTCCTAGTGACATTGTTAATGTGATGATGGAAGGACAGAGAGGAGTCAAAGATCGCTCCAAGGCAGCAGATTCCACTGGGTTAATGACCATATTGTCAATAGAGATTAACTTTCCCTTTAGCGTGCATCGCATCAATTTCCCCTTTAGCGCATATCGCATCAACTTCCCCTTTAACACAATTTGTTTGCAAAAATAACCCATGGAAAATAAAGGTGAGTGAAATGAGTGTGTACGTAGCCTTTGTTTGTGTGGAAGTGAGACACAAGGTGTGAAGTGAAATGAACCCTTTACAGTGCAGTTGTATTGCAGTGTGGCAGCTCCATCCTATTTACAGTTCTTATTGTCTTTTCTTAAGTAAAATGGGATTTATTACCTTGTGCTGTACAATTAGATTTCCTTAGCCGACTGTGATCTTCATGAGAAGCTGTCTGCCCAACCCCCAGTACAAGAGACTTATCTTGGATTGGTCAGTTTACCTCTCAATCTTGACTCTGGGCAAACCACAAGTGAGAGAAGGTGACAGAGTGTGTGGTCACATGATATTGTTACATCACATAGTCTGCTTCTCCTCATGATTGACAGCTCTATCCTCCAATCACAGCAACAACAGAACAAAATGAAGTAATGCATTGTACTGTCCTGAATAATCTGTGACATGTTGAAGGTGTGCAATTAACTTAATTCACCACCAGATGGCAGCAGGTTAATTAACTTTAAATTGTTAAAAAAGGGGGGTTCGGAAACATTTTTAAAAGTTGTAAAGTAGCCTATGCTTTTCCCCAGGTCCTTATATATAAGTGTACCAAGTCTCATGAAACTTGTCCCAGCCATTTGGAAGTTAAGCTGGAACAAACAAACACACATACATACATACATACATACATACATACATGCATACATACTGTACATACATACATTGACTTGTATATATATATATAGATTGATTGGTAGCCATTTCATTGCATACTGGTAGCCATTTCATTACATACTGGTAGCCATGGGAGATTTATACATACTAGTATCCATGGGAATTTCATTACATACTGGTAGCCATTTCATTACATATTGGTAGCCATTTCATTACATACTGGTAGCCCTGCAAATTTGGTCACATACTGGTAGCATGGTAATTACGTCACATACTGGTAGCCATTTCATTACATCTGGTAGCCATGGGAAATTTAGTCACATA
>JAACNH010000143.1:116051-133293 GCA_019447015.1 Hymenochirus boettgeri | reverse complement strand
AGGGGACACCCAAGTGGTCTGGTTATGATTAATGCCTTTGCATGTCTCTGAACTACCCAGATTCTAGAGAATGGGCAGTTTTTTTAACCCCAATATTATTATATTAAACATGAGTTGAAGGCTGTTCAGGTACCTTCAGTTATAGAAGGCCTACTTTTCCTTTTATACCATGTGGGGGCTTTTTAACTCCTTTATCTAAACCTCTCCATAACTTGTCAAGCTAATCAGAATCCTGTGTTTTCCTAACCCCATAGTGATTTAAATCTGAACTTGCTGTGGTAATTACCAATAAGTATGAACCTAGCAGTTATTCTGGATCCTGTATAGGTCTCAGGATGTCCAATGGAGCTGTTCAGATTGAATTGCACATTGTGTCAGGATTGCCTGGATCTGTGTTTAGATCTGCAGGTTAATACCATTTTGTCTGGATACATATAATACATGTGTCCCAACTGAGCATCTGCTTTTGGTGAGCCCTGCAGGACAGATGACTGTTGGTCAGTAACAGTGGCTGCACCAGCAGCACATGTGAAGACTGATCATGTGGTCCCATGGAACTGCATGATTGGCCGTGATTTATAACTGACTCATTTGTCTGATACGGACGCGGCTGGCCACCCCACACTATCACATATTTCAGCCGACTAATCCGTGGCACTATTGGTTCATTACTGGTGTTTACCCAGCCTTAAGGTTGAACACACATGTGATCGCGGTTGCCAACCCATGACGCACGATGTTGACAAACACGTAATCGTGCCATGTATGGCACTAATCGGCTAAAATGGCATTCTGATCGATCGATACACGGTCATGAATAATCCAAAACGGCCATCCCACACGTCATGGCGTCGCACCGGCGATTGAATGTGTGCCCGAACCTTTAGACTTATAATTATAACTGCCAGTAGGTGGTATTTGGAAGTGGTGCAAATATGGTAAAGTTTATTACTCTAACAGGGAGATTCACCCAGAGGCACAGTCTCTGGGCAAATCTCCCGTACGGGATTAACCAGAGGCTGTGCGATTTTGGGTGAATCTCACCGCACATAAGTATTTATGCCAGCTATTAGTTGGTGTTTGATACTTACGTGTAAAGAGGCACACAAACTCTGGTAAATTACTTTGAAACGGACGCACGAGTGCCTCTTCTGGTACATGATTCCCTGCAAAACGGGCATTAACGTTTCCCCAACCAATCGACCCATTAATGCTTCCCTAATCCAATAGTCTAATAGCTATGGATGTAAGGGAAGGGCAGATGAATCACTTGCATGTTCAAACCCTTTGGGTAGGAGCGCTAAAGAATGGGCTTTTAATGTCTGTAAGTCAGAAATGTCTTTATTCCAGGAATGCTGGTGGAGTTGTAGTTTTAAACATGTGAAAAGTTCATTAAGAAGACACTAATTGCAAAATAGAGAATGCTGGGATTTGTAGTTTTTAAACATGTGAAAGGTCACAAGCTTAGGCTGTATTAGACCTAGACAGATGCCTTAGCTACAGGATATTAAGAAAAAACTTACTGCAAACAGAGAATGCTGGGAATTGTGGTTTTCAAACACGTAAAAGGTCACAAGTTAAACACGCCTGCTCTATACCTTTAGGCTGTGTTATATCTAGACACATACCTTTGCCACAGGCAATAAATAAGATACTTTGCATGTCCCCACCCATTTCTTTAAGTGAGAAATATGTGTTTATATGTTAGATTATTAAGGCAATGCTATTATAATAACATGATTCTATGAGGTACCTTCTGTTATAGAAAGCTCTATTTCATTTTATACTCTGTGTGGAGCTTTTAGCCGCCTCTACCACACCTCTCCCTAACAGGTATATTCAATCAGTATACTGTGCTCCCAGTCCTACCCCCATAGGTTAGTTAAACTTGTTGTGGTAAATACAAAAATATGAATCTTGCATGTTAATCAGGATACTGTATAGGATTAAGGTGGCTATACATATATCCGATTTTACTTCTCCAAACAGCGCTCATGCAATATTAGTTTGATCTTGCCAGAACCACCTTTCCCATTCTTCTATGCCACAGACAGGCGGTTCTTGCATGATCGGTCTAATATGTCGGCGGGAGCCTCAGTCGGGAACTAAAACGGATATATGTATGGGATGCTTTTTGATTGCCCAAAGGTGCTGTTAGATGCCTGAGTCAGTTACTCAGACCTGCAGGTTTATTCCACATAGACCCTCTATATTCTACGCGGGCAGGTTAGTATAGGTAGGGAGGATATAGTGTGTGTTTGTTTGTCATTTATATGAGGCCAATTATTTGGTTTTTTTTAGGACCTTCAGACTAATTTTATTATTGCCCCCCTGGATGTTTCCTGATGGTTCCTGTACACTGCAACTACACATAGCAAAACATACACACATAATTTCCACTGTGCACCAACGGGCACACTTTTGCTAGTTATATTATAAATGTATAATATTATACAGATCAGTTATGGAGCTACTGACCCTTCTCTCAGTGATAGAGACACATTCCCATATTTCTGTCAGACAGTAGAAAGTGATAAATCCAATCTTGATTATATTATACAGATCAGCTATGGAGCTACAGACCCATCTCTCAGTGATAGAGACACATTCCCATATTTCTATCAGACAGTACAAAGTGATAAATCTAATCTTTATTATATTATACAGATCAGCTATAGAGCTACTGACCCTTCTCTCAGTGATAGAGGCACATTCCCATATTTCTATCTGACAGTACAAAGTGATAAATCCAATCTTTATTATATTATACAGATCAGCTATGGAGCTACTGACCTTTCTCTCAGTGATAGAGACACATTCCCATATTTCTATCATACAGTACAAAGTGATAAATCCAATCTTTATTATATTATACAGATCAGTTATGGAGCTACTGATCATTCTCTTAGTGATAGAGACACATTCCCATATTTCTATCATACAGTACAAAGTGATAAATCCAATCTTTATTATATTATACAGATCAGTTATGGAGCTACTGACCCTTCTCTCAATGATAGAGACACATTACCATATTTCTATTGGACAGTACAAAGTGATAAATCCAATCTTTATTATATTATACAGATTAGTTTTGGAGGTACTGACCCTTCTCTCAGCGATAGAGACACATTCATATATTTCTATCGGACAGTACAAAGTGATAAATCCAATCTTTATTATATTATACAGATCAGCTATGGAGCTACTGACCCTTCTCTCAGTGATAGAGACACATTCCCATATTTCTATCAGACAGTACAAAGTGATAAATCCAATCTTTATTATATTATACAGATCAGTTATGGAGCTACTGACCCTTCTCTCAGTGATAGAGACACATTCCCATATTTCTATCAGACAATACAAAGTGATAAATCCAATCTTTATTATATTATACAGATCAGTTATGGAGCTACAGACCCATCTCTCAGTGACAGATCCACCTTCCCATACTTTTATCGATCAGTAATGAATGATGAAAAGTACTCATTTGCTTTAGGGAAATTACTGAAATATTATAAATGGACATGGGTTGGAATTATTACAAGTGATGATATGATTGGATTGGAAGATCAACAACGCATTGTACAATATCTCTCCCGTGAGAAAATCTGCACTGAGTTTATTATAAAGATAAACCCTCACACACCTAATCCACATGACGAGAATGTGGAGCTAGAAAGAATCCTACAGAAATCCACCACTAATATTGTTATACTTTGTGGGAGAATTGCCGTACTTATTGCTACTATAGTGGGTCGGGTCAAAGCACTTAAACTAAAGACAATAATCCTTTCCTCAAATTGGGCATTTAACCATGTGTCTTTTGGATTTAGCCCAGTAACATTTAATTGTAGTTTAGCATTTTTACCGTATTATATTATAGATATAGAATTTCCTGAAACTTCAAATTTTTTAGAGAATCTTCATCCTGCAAATTATCCAGGAGATAAATTAGCAGAAGACACATGGATGATTTATTATCGCTGTTTTTCGGATGACCGTAATAAGAATAAGTTGTATGAATCTATCTATGATTGGCCTCTCCATAACTGCACCGGAAAGAAAGATATTTATCCACTTACAGGAAATTTTTTCCCTAGTGAAGCCAATGCATACCGTGTGTATTTTGCCATGGATTGGCTATTTATAGGAATTAATAGATTAACCTCTGACCTTGGAGACACATTTCAAAGTAAGAGTCACATTCCCAGTTTTAAAAACCAGGTAATGATTTATTATTAATAGAAACCTTACCTTATTGTATTAAACATTCCCTGTACATTTATATAGTGAGAACCTGTTTAAATTTCATTGTTAATTATAATGCTATCGGCAGGGTATGGGGGGGCTAAAAATAACTGACCATTTTTAGCCCCCCCATTCCTTACGAACCACAGTTCGTAAGGAATGCCAATGGAGTCTAATGTAATCTGTGATGGTAAATGCATGTATATGGCCACCTTTAGGGCTAGGTAACACTTGCACATCTCTAACATGCTTACAATTGCCTTTTTGTGACCTGTTAGCATGTGTGGAACGCATGGCAGCGTGTAACAATGTGGGTGACTCTGTTCCAGTAGAATCGAAGTGCATGGGGATTGTAACATTCATGAAATGCTCTGCAATGTACATGAAGAGTCTCCAGTGGTTCCTGCCATACTAATGGTCAAGTCTGGTGATCACCGGGAAAGATTCTGGGGCATTAAAAGTGTCTATCCATTGGGACAGGTGTCAGCTTTTTCTGGGGCCTGAGTGACCAACCGCTTCCCTTCAGCCCCCCATATAACCTTATTAATAATAATTCTACGTACAGACAAATGGCCGCTCCAGGGTTAGTTCCGATATGGAAGTTCAGGAGGGAAGGTACAGAAAAAGTTCCACTAGGCCGGGTGCAGATTTGGCGGATCTAAACTCCGTCTACTCGATACACTAAGACAAAAGGTAAGCCGCACTTCCGGTTCTTAGTGGAAAAAACTTTATTTAGACTTGCTCATCGTAAAAACACACACGATACCCAGCATCCAACGCGTTTCAGGGAAACATCCCCTTAGTCATGGATGAAGCTCTATGTACACTCCCCCCCATTATATATCGGCGGGGGTGTGTCCAAGACAACATTAACCCATTAGGGTGTACATCAACATAGATAAAATAAGACATACATCAGTCATTCACACACCTGTTAGCTACCAAAGATAAAGCACAGTGTTACATATAGCAGAGAATCTCATATAAATACAGTGACCATATATATCATAATGGAACTAATAGCAGTAATGTCCCATCAGAAGTAATAAATACCATAATAGTACAATGTTGCAAATACATATTAAGACCCCTGCTAACGACCAAAAATAGGCTATACATGAATAGGCTAAACAGGTGGAGGCAAATAGGCAGTGAGACACTGACACATGGCAGATCCCCAGGCTAAAAGGATAGAGAATGGAAATACTTAGCCCAACAAATGACCAGACAGGAGCACAGGAGCAGTTAAAATCAGTACAAAATAGTGACAGTCTGGGCAGCTCTTTGAATGAAGCTGAAAGCAGAACAAGGTATGGGGGTCTTGGGGCTAATTATTTTTAAAGTTTAAAACTATCATTCATCTGCTGGCATGTGTTAAACCAGCCCTCCAGCCAGTGTTACAACCAGCCTTTCAGACAGTGTTAGTCAGCCCTCCAGTTCATTAGCCAGTGTAAGTCAGCCCTCCAGATAATTAGCCACTGTTATTAAGCCCTGCATTTCATTACCCAGTGTTATCAGCCCTCCAGTTCATCATCAAGTGTTGTCAGACCTCCAGTCCTTTAGCCATTGTTGATCAGCCTTCCAGTTCATTAGCCAGTGTTGTCAGCCCTCCAGCTCTTTAGCCATTGCTGATCAGCTGATGAAGCTCTATGTACACTCCCCCCATTATATATCGGCGGGGGGGGTGTCCAAGACAATATTAACCCATTAGGGTGTACATCAACATAGATAAAATAAGACATACATACACATAATGTCTATAATATTGATATAAAAACACCATATTATACATAAAAGAATCAAATGAAATGGGTGACATCCCACCGGGAATTTAACCCCTGTGGTTGTCTTGTCTGTAGTTGGAAGATCCAAAACACCTCTCTCTTCCCTATAAGCCTGAGAAAGTCACCCCCTCTTGCGGGGGAGGGGACCCTCTCTATCACCTTGACGCCTAAGCGTCTCTAATTCGAGGCTGTGCAGGTCGCAAAGTGTTTCCCTATAGGGGTTATAGGATTGTCACTTTTAATGGACAGGATATGCTCCCTAATCCTACATTTTAGACTACGTGTAGTGTAGCCAATATATTGTATTTTACATTTTTGACACTCAAGCAGATAAACTACTGATCTAGTGTTACAGTTAGCATAGCATTTATTAATATAGCTTTTGCCTGTGACAAAATAGTTTTTTATGGTCGATATATCGATGATTTGCTGTTTATATGGAGGGGAGGGGAGGAGAGCCTCCTATCGTATGTAAATCACTTGAATGACAATGTCTGTAATATTCTCTTAGTGGGAAAATCGAATCCCTGGCAAGTTGAATTTCTAGATTTGAAATTATACGTTGACCCTCTGACATACCAAATTAACTCAACACTATATAGTAAGGAAACAGCAGGGAACTCTATCCTGAAGGCGATATGTATCCCATATAGACAATTTGTCAGAATCCGTAGGAATCGCTCCAGCGACTCAGATTTTTTGATTCAGTCACAATCATTAAAGGCAAGGCTACATGATGGGGGTTATACAGACAGGCTCATTGAACAGGCTCTGAAAAAAGCCAGTGATCTGGATAGGTGCATCCTTTTGAGAGGCCATAAGGAACATGATAGTGGGAGCAAATGGAAACAAAATAATATATACTTCTCAACAGAATTCAGTAGCGAGTTTCATCAGATTTGTAATATAATTAAGAAAAAACTTACCCATCTTATATGGGGATAACTAGACTGGTGACATTCTTGATGAATGTTCATTAAAATTTGTGTCCAAGAAAGCTCCCACGTTCGGTTCTATCCTGGCTCCGAGCGTTGTTCCGAAACGGCATGGTACAAATAGTAGGGGCAACTGGTTAGGTCACCTTGGCACCTTCAAATGTGGTAGCTCGAGGTGTATAACATGTGGAGTAATTACTACAAGTTCCTCGTTTGAATCCACAGTCACAGGCAAAAGCTATATTAATAAATGCTATGCTAACTGTAATACTAGATCAGTAGTTTATCTGCTTGAGTTAAAAAATGTAAAATACAATATATTGGCTACACTACACGTAGCCTAAAATGTAGGATTAGGGAGCATATCCTGTCCATTAAAAGTGACAATCCTATAACCCCTATAGGGAAACACTTTGCGACCTTTACAGCCTCGAATTGGAGACGCTTAATTGTCAAGGTGATAGAGAGGGTCCCCTCCCCGCAAGAGGGGGTGACTTTCTCAGGCTTATAGGGAAGAGAGAGGTGTTTTGGATCTTCCAACTACAGACAAGACAACCACAGGGGTTAAATTCCTGGTGGGATGTCACCCATTTCATTTGATTCTTTTATGTATAATATGGTGTTTTTATATTAATATTATAGACATTATGTGTATGTATGTCTTATTTTATCTATGTTGATGTACACCCTAATGGGTTAATATTGTCTTGGACACCCCCCCGCCGATATATAATGGGGGGAGTGTACATAGAGCTTCATCAGCTGATCAGCAATGGCTAAAGAGCTGGAGGGCTGACAACACTGGCTAATGAACTGGAAGGCTGATCAACAATGGCTAAAGGACTGGAGGTCTGACAACACTTGATGATGAACTGGAGGGCTGATAACACTGGGTAATGAAATGCAGGGCTTAATAACAGTGGCTAATTATCTGGAGGGCTGACTTACACTGGCTAATGAACTGGAGGGCTGACTAACACTATCTGAAAGGCTGATTGTAACACTGGCTGGAGGGCTGGTTTAACACATGCCAGCAGATGAATGATAGTTTTAAACTTTAAAAATAATTAGCCCCAAGACCCCCATACCTTGTTCTGCTTTCAGCTTCATTCAAAGAGCTGCCCAGACTGTCACTATTTTGTACTGATTTTAACTGCTCCTGTGCTCCTGTCTGGTCATTTGTTGGGCTAAGTATTTCCATTCTCTATCCTTTTAGCCTGGGGATCTGCCATGTGTCAGTGTCTCACTGCCTATTTGCCTATTCATGTATAGCCTATTTTTGGTCGTTAGCAGGGGTCTTAATATGTATTTGCAACATTGTACTATTATGGTATTTATTACTTCTGATGGGACATTACTGCTATTAGTTCCATTATGATATATATGGTCACTGTATTTATATGAGATTCTCTGCTATATGTAACACTGTGCTTTATCTTTGGTAGCTAACAGGTGTGTGAATGACTGATCGAATGGGTATACCGGTATATTATAATGATTATGGTAATACTGAGTGAATGGGTATACCGGTATATCATAATGATTATGGTTATACTGAGTGAATGGGTATACCGGTATATTATAATGATTATGGTAATACTGAGTGAATGGATATACCGGTATACCATAATGATTATGTACATATGTAACCAGGAATAGCACAGGAAGTGTTTTTAATTGTTATTTCTTTGCACTTTATTATTGCCCTTCGGGGTTGGCTATCTTTGCACAAACAATAAAAATGCCTTTTAATTGCATTAATCATTGTATATGGTCTAATTGATTATTCTAATCCTTACTCTAGTCAGGTGTGCCCTGCTCAATCCACAGCTTTTTTTCTATGTGTTTTTGCTGCTTACTTATTGTGGAAGGAGCACCCTGGCTTAATTGGGGATATAGTTTACCCCTGGTTCTTGCAGTAGTGCCGGGCTATACACAGTCTTTTTCAGACTGTCAGACAAAGTAAGAAACTGAATATGCCGTGTTCCTTCTGAAGCCAAAGCAGAACAATGTATGTCTCAGGGATAAGACAGACTAGCAGCTCCCACCACACACACACATTTTCCAGACTGTCAACCACTGTTTTACATTTAGTTGGTAAGGCATTACATAGTTTAATGTTAAACGGTGACAGTGTCTCCCAAACAACATACCTGTGTCATCACCTCCCATACAGAAGGAGGACACTCCTCCACTAATCCTCAGCAGCAGAGAAGACTTCTGTCCTGTGCTCTTCAAGGCAAACCACTTGCTACTTTCTGGCAGTGTCAAAGTTTTGTTGAAAGAAAATTGAACTTCCATTTTTTAACAAGATTTTATTCATACCGGACACTACTGGCTGGGACAATACAGAACAAAATGGACTGAAGTGAAAATCCGAGACAATCACCAGCCGACACAGGACACAAAGTGAAATCTGTAAATGTCCTGGACTATTCAGGTGGGGAGTCAAGTCACTGCCACTCAAGGTGATGCACCACACAATTACAGGGGGAATCTAACAGGTGTGCCTCGTGCAATGTTTTCATATTCCTTCATGGTAGGAGCTCCCCTTCTTAGATCGAGAGAGTGAGTACTTATACCATACAGTGAGAGAGTATCTTTTCCATACAGTGAGAGAGTATCTATTCCATACAGTGAGAGAGTATCTATACCATACAGTGAGAGAGTGAGTACTTATACCATACAGTGAGAGTATCTATTCCATACATTGAGAGAGTGAGTACTTATACCATACATTGAGAGAGTATCTATACCATACAATGAGAGAGTGAGTACATATACCATACACTGAGAGAGTATCTATACCATACAGTGAGAGTGAGCACTTATACCATACATTGAGAGAGTATCTATACCAAACAGTGAAAGAGTATCTATTCCATACAGTCAGAGAGTGAGTACTTATACCATACATTGAGAGAGTATCTATTCTATACAGTGAGAGAGTGAGTACTTATACCATACATTGAGAGAGTATCTATACCATACAGTGAGAAAGTGAGTACTTATAGCATACAGTGAGAGTATCTATTCCACACAATGAGAGAGTGAGTACTTATATCATACATTGAGAGAGTATCTATTCCACACAATGAGAGAGTGAGTACTTATACCATACATTGAGAGAGTATTTATTCTATACCGTGAGAGGGTGAGTACTTATACCATACATTGAGAGAGTATCTATACCATACAGTGAGAGAGTATCTATTTTATACAGTGAGATCCGTGTAGAGTGAGTAATTATCCATACCTTGAGATGGTATCTAACCATACATACAAGGGAGTCCGTATGCATCAGTGAGAGTATCTATTCCACAACAGTGAGAGAGTGAGTACTTATACCATACAATTAGAGAATATCTATAACCATCCAGTGAGAAAGTGAGTACTTGTACCAGACGAGTGAAGTATCTATTCCATACAGTGAGAGGGTGAGTACTTATATCCATACAGTGGAGGTATTCTATTCCTACCGTGAGATAGTGAGTACATAATAGCCATACCCTGAGAGAATATCTATACCATACAGCGAGAGAGTGATACTTATACCATACATTGAGAACTATCTAGACCATACAGTGGAGAGCGTGAGTACATATACATACACTGATATAAATCTATACCATACAGTATGTGAGTAATTATACCATACATTGAGAGACTATCTTAACCATACAGTGAGACATGAGTACATAGACCATACCTAGAGAGAATATCTAACCTACATGAAAGAGTGGAGTACCTTATACCATACATGAAGAGTATCTATTCCATACAGTGAGATAGTTTAGTAACTTATCACATAACTTGGCGAGTTTCCTATACCATACAGTGAGTAGAGTGAGTATCTATATACCTACATTGAGAGAGTGAGTAACATATACCAACATTAAGAGAAATATCTATACCTACAGTGAGATATGGGTGAGTATTTATATATACCATACATTGAGAGAGTAGTCTTATACCATAACAGTAAGAGAGTATTTATTGCTATACCGTGACGAGGGTATTAATTTATACCCAAAAAAAGAAAAAACCATACATTGAGAAAGTATCTATACCATACTTGAGATAGTATCTATTTATACAGTGAGAGTGAGTACTTATCCATACATGAGATAGTAATCTATACCAATACAGTGACAAAGGGTGTACTTATAGCATACATTGGAGTATCTATTCCCACAGTGAAGAGTGAGTACTGAGACCATACATTGAGAGAGTATCTATACCATACAGTGCGAGTGAGTCGTATACATACAGTGATAGTCTCTATTCCCTACAGTAAGAGTGAGTAGTCTATACCATACAGTGAGAGTATTCTATTCATACTGAAGAGGAGTTTATACCATACATTGGAGAATATCTATACCATACGTGAGAGAGTGAGGTTTTATACATAGCTGAGAGTCGTATCTATACCATACATAGATATTATTCATTCCATACATTGAGAGTATCTATTTTATACAGTAGAGGGTGAGTATTTATACATACATTGAAGAGAGTAAAATATATACCTACAGTGAGAGAGTGAGTACTTATAATACCTATACGGTGAGAGAATACTTTCCATACAAGTGAGAGAGTGATACTTATACCAGACATTGAGAGAGTATCTATACATACCATGAGAGTAGTGAGTACATTTATACCTATTACACTGAGAGAATACTATAACCATACAGTGAGAGAGTGATTACTTATACATACATTTGAGAGAATAATCTAATACTCATACCGTGAGAGAGTTGAGTACGATACCAGATCGAGAGATCTCTATACCATACAGTGAGAGAGTGATATTTATACCATACAATAGAGAGTATCTATACCATACCTTGAAGAGGATTCTTCATACCACGAGCGGGTGAGTACTTTAATAACCCATCGTGAGAGAGTATCTATACAATACATGAAGAGTATCTAACATACAGTTAGAGGTACCTATTTTTATACAGTGAGAGCGAGACTTATACCATCCAATTGTAGAGAGTCATCTATACCATACAGTGACAAAGTTATACTTATAGCAGACAGTGAGAGTATCTTTCCACACAGTGAAGAGTGAGGACTTATACCCATACATTGAAGCGTATCTATACCATACAGTGGAGAGTGATACTTATACCATACAGTGAAGTATCTATTCCATACAGTGAGAGAGTGAGTACTTATACCATACTAGGTGAGAGTAATCCTATTCCATACAGTCGAAGAGAGTGAGTACTTATACATAATTGGAGAGTATCGATACCGATACACTGAGAGAGGAGTACATATACCATACAGTGAGAGATATCTATCCATAACAGTGAGAGAGTGATTACGTTACCATACATTGATGACTATCTATAACCATACAGTGAGAGAGTTTATTACATATACCAACATTGAGAGAATATACTAATACCATACCGTGAGAAGATGAGTGATTTTAATACCATAGGCCTTGAGAGAGGAATCTAACCATACATTGAGGAGTAGCTATGCTATACAGTGGAGGGTTAGTACTTAAACCAGACATTGAATAGTATCTAGACCATACAGTGATAGTATCTCTTTTATACCAGTGATAGGGTGCGTATTATACCGTACATTGAGAGAGTATCAGATATACCATACGTGGAGAGAGTGGTACTTCTACCATACTGAGTAGAGTAATCTATCCCATCCAGTGAGAGTTATCTATTTCTACAGTAGCATGAGTACTTATACCATACTTGAGAGAGTATCTTATACCATACAGTGACAAAGTGAGTACTTAGGGCATACCGTGAGAGTAATCTATTCCACACAGTGAGAGAGTGCGTACTTATCCATCTTGAGAGAGTATTTTACCATACTGAGAGAGTGAGTACTTCATACATAATATGCGAGTATCGTATTCCATACAGTGAGAGAGAGTGAGTACTTATAACCAACATGGAAAGACTGTCTATAACCAGACATTGAGAGAGTGAGTACTTAACATACAGTGAGAGAGTCGTATGTTATACCATACATTGAAGAGTATCTATACCATACATTATAGAGGGATACTATACCATACATTGAAGAGAAATTCTATACCATACAGGAGGAGAGAGTGAGTAACTTATACCATACATGTGAAGAGTAGCTATACCATAGGGGTACATGAAGCGAGTGAGTACCTATAACCCTACATTAGAGATATCGATACATACAGTGAGAGAGTGCGTATTTATACCATCACTTGAGAGAGTATCTTACATACAGGTGAGAGCATTATCTATCTATCAGTGAGAGAGTGCGTACTTATACCATAACATTGAGAGAGTATCTATACCATACAGTGAGAGTATCTATTTCATACAGTGAGAGGGTGAGTATTTACTAACCATACATTGAGAGAGTATCTATACCATACAGTGGAGAGAGTTTGAAAAAGTACTTATCCATACAGTGAGAGTATCTATTCCATACAGTGAGAGAGTGAGTACTTATAATCGCATACATTGAGAGAGTACTTACCATACAGTGAGAGATGACCTTAATACATACATGAGAAGTTAGTAATATACCATACCTTGAAGAATTAATCTATACCATACCGTGAGGAGTGGAGTACTTACCATACAGTGAGAAGTATCTTACCATACAGTGAGAGAGTGAGTACATTTCCATACATTGAGAGATATCTATGCCATACAGTGAGAAAGTGAGTACTTATACCATACGTGAGAGTATCTATTCATACATTTAGGAGAGTGAGTTACTTATCCTTTACCATACATTGAGAAGCATCTATTCCATACAGTGAAGTATCGATTTTTAAAGACATTGAGAGGGGGAGTATATTTATACCCATCACAGTTGAGAGAGTATCTCTACCATACATTGAGAGAGTGAGTACTATACCATACCGTGAGCGTATCTTTCCATATAGTTAGAGAGTGAGTATTATACCATACAGTGCGAAGTATCTATTCCTACAGTGGAGCAGAGTGAGTACTGATACCATACATTTAGAGAGCACTATCCAACAGTGAGAGGTGAGTAATTATAACATATATTAAGAGTAATCTATAACATACAGTGAGGAGTGGTCCCTATAACCGATACATTGAAGTATCTATTCCATACATGAGCAGTAAATGACTTAATCCATATAGTGAGAGAGTGAAGTATCATATAACATAGATGAAGAGAGTGATATTTATACCATACAGTGATAGAGTTGTACATCACAGTAGATTAAGAGAGGATTGGAGTAATTTATACCTCCAGTGAGAGAGGTGGGTACATATACCATATATCGTGAGAGTGATATTTCTACCATACAGTGAGAGAGTAGTCATTACGCTAGATTATATAGTGAGTATTTATACCATACAGTGAGAGATTGAGGTACATATACTATAGATTAAGATATGAGTAGTACGGTATACCATATGGTGAGAGAGTGAGTACATTACCAACGATGAGTGAGTTTATACCATTTCGTGAGAGAGTTGGGTTGAACCATACAGTGAGAGAGTGAGGTACATATTACGATAAATTAAGAGAGTGAGTAGTTTCTGGTAACCATAACCAAGTGAGTACATATACCTATAGAGTAGAGAATGAGTATTTCATAATCCCATATAGTGAGAGTGGTGAGTACAATATACATAGATGTGAAGAGAGTGAGTATATTATCACCATAAAAGTTAGAGAGTGGGTACACATACCATAAATTGGGGAAGAGGGAGTATTTCTACCATAATATCATGAGAGAGTGAGTACTATATACATACTATAGATTACGAGAGTTAGTATTTTTCCATATATTGAGAGAGAGAGTATATATACTATAGATGAAGAGAATGAGTTATTTATCAACATATAGTGAGAGTGAGTAATTACACCAACGTAGAGATGTGATTACATATTACTACAGATTAAGAGAGTTAGTATTTATCCCATATGTGCTAGAGTGGGGAATATACCAGTAGATTTTGAGAGTGAGTATTCTACCATACAGTGGAGATAGTGATTTCAATGTAACTATAATTACGAGAGTGAGCGTTTTAACCATATATTATATAGCGAGAGTATATTACTGTAATTGAGAGAATGATATTTATACCATATAGTGAGAGAGTGAGTATTTACATCATACCGTGAGAGAGTGGTACATATAACAAGGATGAATAGAGTTGATTATTTAACCATAGCAGTGAGAGAGTGAGTAGATATACATAGATTAAGAGAGTAGTATTTATACATACAGTGGAGTAGTGAGTCATATAGCTATAGATTAAGATAGAAGTAAGTTTAATACCATATAGTGAGAGAGTGAGTTACAATATACTCTCTATTAAGAGAGGGAGTAGCTATACCATATCGTGGAGAGTGGGTACATATACCATAAATTGAGAGATGATTATTTTTCTACCATACAGTGAGAGAGTGATACTATACTATAGATTAAGAGATGAGTATTTATACATAATATTGAGAGAGAGAGTATATATACTATAGATTAAGAGAATGAAGTATTTATAACATATAGTGATAGGATTATTTACACCATACAGTAAGAGGAGTGAGTACATATACTACAGATTAGAGAGTGAGTAGTTAAAGACCATATATGAGAGAGTGTTACATATACCATAGATTGTAGAGTGGAATATTTCTACCATACAGTTAGAAGATGAGTTTCATATCTAAACTCGATTCAGAGAGTGAGTTGGTTTATACCATATATTGACACGAGAGAGAGTCTAATATACTGTAAAGATTGAAGCGAATGAGTATTCTACATATAGTGGAGAGTGAGTATATTACTATAGATTAACAGAGTGAGTATTACTGTATACCATATAGTGAGAGAGTGTGTACATATACCATAAATTTGAAGAGTGAGTATTTCTACCATACATGAGAGAGTGAGTCCATATACTTAAGATTAAAGAGTGAGTGTTTTTATACATATATTGAGAGAGAGGTAATAATATACTATAGTTTAAGAGAATGAGTATTTAAACAAATAGTGAGAGAGTGAGTATTTACACCATACAGTAAGAGAGTGAGTACATATACTACAGATTAATAGAGTTAGTATTTATACCATACAGTGAGAGAGTGAGTAGATATACGATAGATTAAGAAAGTGAGTATTTATACCATATAGTGAGAGAGTAAATACATATAACATAGATTAAGAGAGTGAGTATTTAAACCATATAGTGAGAGAGTGAGTACATATACCATAGGTTGACAGAATATTTATACCATATAGTGAGAGAGTTAGTACATATACTATAGATAAAGAGAGTGAGTATTTATACCATACAGCGAGAGAGTGAGTACATATACATAGATTAAGAGAGTTAGTATTTATACCATCTAGTGAGAGAGTGATTACACATATACATAATTAGAGAGTGCGTATTTAAACCAATGTAGTGAAGAGAGTGAGTACATATAACATAGCTTAATAGAGGGAGTATTTATACATATAGTGAGATAGGAGTACATAACTATAGATATGAGAATGAGTATTCCCCATACAGTGAGAGAGTGACCTACCTTACTATGGATTAAGTGAATATGTATTTATAACCTTGATAGTGATGTGTGAGTACATCTCACATCGATTAAGAGAGTGAGTATTTACCATATAGTGAGAGCGTGGTACATATACCCCTAAATTGAGAGTGATTCATTTCTCCCATAAGGTGAGAGAGTGAGTACATATACTATCGATTAAGAGAGTGTTTTAGACATATATTGAGAGAGAGAGATAACGTATCCTATAGATTAATAAGTGTTTATACCATTGTGAGAGAGAGAGTACATATACTATAGATTAAGAGAGGTTTATAAACCATATATTGAGAAGAGAGAGACATATACTATAGATTAATAGAATGAGTATTTATAACATTAGTGCGAGAAGTAATATTTCACCATACGTAAGAGATGAGTACATATACTATATATTATAGAGTGTAAGTATTTAATACCATACATTGGAAGAGTGGGTACTATACATAAAATTGAATAGTGATTATTTATACCATATAGTGAGGAGTGAGTAACATATACTATCGATTAATAGAGTGAGTATTTATACCATACAGTGATAGAGTGGTAAGATATGGTTAGATTACAGAGAGTGAGTATTTATCAACATATAGTGAGATAGTGAGTCATATACAAGATTAATATAGTTAGTATTTAATACTATACAGTGAGAGAGTGAGTACAATCATAGAATTTACTATAGTGAGTCTTCTCCCCTCCATG
>JAACNH010000143.1:0-109518 GCA_019447015.1 Hymenochirus boettgeri | reverse complement strand
GAGAGTATTATACCCATCACATGTGAGAGAGTATCTATTCCATACAGTGAGAGACTGACTAATTTGATACCATGCAGTGAAGAGAGTATCTATTACATAAAGTGAGAGAGGGTGAGTACTTATACTGCAGTGAAAAAGAGTATCTATTCCATACAAGTTGAGGGGTTGGAGTTACTGATCACCAGAGCAGGGAGGGAGTATCTATTCCTACAGTGAGAAATCTATTCCATACAGTGAGAGGCATCTATACCATACCGTGAGAGCGTGAGTAACTTATACCAATTATTACCATACATAGAGAGTATCTAATTCATACAGTGAGAGAGTGGTAAAGACTTATACCCTACATTGAGGAGAGTATCTATGGATACCAGTGAGAGAGTTTGAGTTCGTGACAATTATACCATTGCCGTGAGAGAGTATCTTTACCCATACAGTGAGGAGAGTGAGTACTTATACCATGCCACGTGAGAAGTATTCTATTCCATACAGTGAGAGAATTTGATATTACCCATTGACCGGGGAAAGAAAGTATCTATTCCATATAGTGAGTAGAGTATCTAATCCATACATTGAGAGAGTAATCTATACCATACAGTGAGAGATTGAAGTACTTATACCATACATGAGAGAGTATCTATTCCATACAGTGATGGGAAGTATTCTATTCCATACAGTGAGAGTGTACTTATAACCATATATGGAGAGTACTATTCATACAGTGTGAGAGGGTTGAGGACTTATACCATACATTGATAGAGTACTCTATACCATACAGTGAGTGGATATATTTTCCTACAGTGAGAGAGTGAGACGATAATTACCATAATTGAAGAGAATGGAGAATATGTATCTATTCCATACAGTGAGAAAGTATCTATTCCATACAGTGAGAGATTGAGTACTTATACCATACATTGAGAGAGTATAACATAGATTAATAGAGTGAGAATTTATACCATACAGTTAGAGAGTGAGTACATATACTATAGATTAATAGAGTGAGTATTTATACCATACAGTGAGAGAGTGAGTACATATACTATAGATTAAGAGAATGAGTATTTATACCATACAGTGAGAGAGTGAGTACATATAACATAGATTAAGAGAGTGAGAATTTATACCACATAGTGAGAGAGTGAGTACATATAAGATAGATTAAGAGAGTGAGTATTTATACCATACAGTGAGAGAGTGAGTACATGTAACATAGATTAAGAGAGTGAGTATTTATACCATACAGTGAGAGAGTGAGTACATATACTATAGATTAAGAGAGTGAGTATGTATACCATACAGTGAGAGAGTGAGTGCATATACTATTTGATTAAGAGAGTGAGTATTTATACCATACAGTTAGAGAGTGAGTACATATACTATAGATTAAGAGAGTGAGTATTTATACCATACAGTTAGAGAGTGAGTACATATAACATAGATTAAGAGAGTGAGTATTTATTCCATATAGTGAGAGAGTGAGTACATATACTATAGATTAAGAGAGTGAGTATTTATACCATATAGTGATAGTGAGTACATATAACATAGATTAAGAGAGTGAGTATTTAT
Source organism: Hymenochirus boettgeri (assembly GCA_019447015.1). Lineage (NCBI taxonomy): Eukaryota > Metazoa > Chordata > Amphibia > Anura > Pipidae > Hymenochirus > Hymenochirus boettgeri. The sequence continues at coordinate 107,946 of JAACNH010000143.1, read as the reverse complement.
ACCATACAGTGAGAGAGTGAGTACATATACTATAGATTAAGAGAGTGAGTATTTATACCATATAGTGATAGTGAGTACATATAACATAGATTAAGAGAGTGAGTATTTATACCATATAGTGAGAGAGTGAGTATTTATACCATATAGTGAGAGAGTGTTCGAGGCTATGTTTGATAATTTTCAAAAATACGATCTGAGACTATTTTCGAGTTTCTGATCGTATTTTTGAGGATTATCGAACATTCGAGGCCGGATTCGGAAGGATCATTCGGATTTTGGAACCAAGGGGTTTCTTGTTGGATCCGGGTCCGAGACGGACCCATCTCTTCTGTAGAGTAGAGAGTACTTATACCATATATTGAGAGAGTAAGTTCTAATACCATACAATGAGACACTAACTATCTATAAAATACAGTGAGTACATATATCATGGAGTGAACAGGTAAGTACTTATACCATAGTTTGAGAGTAAGTGCAGGGTAAATACAGTGAATAAATACAGTATAGTGATATTGAACATTTGCAAGAAAACCTCAAGGTTTTTTAATTAAAGTTCTTATCGTTAAAAATGGTGCTAATTTGTCCCCAACCAATCAGATATTATTTAACATTTAAAGGCTAACATATGATTGGTTGGAGCAAAATTAGCACCATTTTTAATGATAAGAACTTTTATTAAATAACCCTGTATATTACCTTTTAATCCTTTCAGTTCCACCCCACGGAGACTTCACGATGCTCATTGTCTGCCCTTAAATTCTATGTGGTCTTAGTATGATTAAAAAAAATGTAACTCCCCCCTGAGTATTTTGGAATGAATTAAGGATTCATTCACAAATAAAGTTTATGAGTTTTTTTTAAATTCTTTGCTAGTTTGCAAAAAAATGGCAGCACACATCAATACTTGGTGAAAAATAACTAATAAGTGGTTTTTCTGATCGTATTTGAACATGGAACATTTGTGCCTATATTCCAAGATTGTTACTATTCCCAAAGATGATCTGATGATATTCTTTATAAATGGTAAAAAAATTTAAATGATACACACAAATTTGTCCCCTTTACCCTAAAATTACAAACCAGCAACAAAATCTGCATTCTCCAAGTTGCATCAATTCCCAGGGGAATGGTAAAAGTTTGATTGTTTGTCCACTGATTTCAAGGAAACTAAGCCTCAATTACACAAGAGTTTTCTGCATTGACTCTGCTTTGAATATGTTTGCTGGCCATGACTCGGTGTAAACCCATTGTACCATTTGATTCAGGACCCTTGGAAGATTGATATTTCGTGGGTTTTTAATTTGTTATGTGGGTTAGTGCAAGATTTTCTAACTTTGAATCATGTTTTTCATTAATTTCTCCAGAAAGGTAAAACCATAACATTCTATGAAGGCTTGCATCTAGAATTCTTCTCATATTCGTGAAAGAACTGCATCATTTGTTAGCTGAAGGTGTGTACCTTCTAAAAATATATAGTTTGTGGGGGTATTTTTGAGATTGGGGTATGTTTAGTTTGAAAACTGAAAGCTGTTTGAAAATGAATATGTAATTGCACTTATGCCTTTGTTCAGTTTAGGGCTAGATAGTGGCCATGTCTCCTTGTACACCAATGCATGTAGCATACCGTTGAATTCATATAATTTGGGACATAGATATTTAGTAGGTGTTTGTATTTGTTCAAAGGGTTTATGTATGATTTTTTAACCCTGCTTGTATTTGTGAAGGAATCGCACATTTTGGTAGCCGTAGGTTTGTACTTTCCAAAAATATATAGTTTGTAGGGGTTTTTTTGAGATTGGGGTTTTTTACTGAGAAACCGAAAGCAGTTCAAAATGCAGAGATCACTGAATTTGTAGGTGTAATTGTCTTTATGCATTGGTTCCCTTTAGGGCTAGTTGGTAGCCACGTCTCAGTGTGCACCCACACATGTAGCATACCGTTTTATTCAGGACATTTGGGAGATTAATATTTAGGTGTTTTTTTACTTATTATGAGAGTTTGAGAATGATTTGCTGACTTTTAAACATGCCTTTCATTATTTCTTTTAGAAAACCTGCAAAAAGAATGAAAAAGAACTGTGTCCAAAATTCTGCTAGTATGTATGACAAAATGGCACCATTTGTTAGCTGAAGGTGTGTACTTTCCAAAAGTATATAGTTTGTGGGGGTATTTTTGAGATTGGTGGGGTGTTTACTGTGAAAACCCGAAAACAGTTCAAAATGCACACATTACTGAAATTGTAAGTGTAACTATACTTCTGCATTTGTTCTCTTCAGGGCTAGTTGGTAGCCATGTCTCGGGGGGCACCTACACATTTGGAAGCTGAAGGTGTGTACTTTCCAAAAATATATATTTTGTGGGGGTATTTTTGAGATTGGGGATGTTTAGTTTATTGAATAGGATTCTTTGTTTGATGGGGCCACCCTATGGACTGAAGGTTCGGGGTTGCGGGTTTTCTCTTTGGGGAGGAGAGTGAGATGATCCGAGGCAGGAGTTTAAGATATACTGGAGAGGAGGAGAGATGAGAGGCCGGGGAGTCCAAGCAGTATAATGTTACTTACAGTAGTCGAGACGGAGATTTTTATAAGGGCATGGAGAGCATTTTTAGTAGTGGAGAGAGAGAGAAAAGGTGGATCTGGCAATATTGCGAAGGAGAGAGAAAATGGACAGGTCCTAGCGGACATTGTTAATGTTATGTGGAAGGAAAGAGAGGAGTCAAAGATCACTCCAAGGCAGCGTGCAGATTTAACTGGGTGGTGACTGACCATATTAATAGAGATAAGAAGGGTGGACTAGGTCTCGTTTAGGGGGGGGATTATTACTTTTGTTAGGATTAGATGAGTTAAGGGTGGCGGTGTGTGCGCCATCCAGGGAAGAGATAGGAGCAGACAAGTTAGAGATTTGGGAATTAACTTTCGGGGTTATAGCGCAGGAGTGGACAAGTAAATTTTGGGTTCATCAGCCAATAAGTGCTACTTAAACCAGAAGAACTAGTATTTCTCCAAGAGATAGTGTGTAGAGGGAGAAAAGCACGGGTCCTAAAACCGAGCCTGAGGGGACCCCCCCAACTAAGCGGAACAGGAGAGGAAGTTTATTAGCCAAAAGAGACCGAGGAAAGATGTTAGAGAGATAAGAAGACAGCCACACCCAGCCTGATTTCGGAGGCCCAGAGAATATAGAATCTGCATAAGAGAGAGTGGTACACAGTAGCCAAAGGCAGCCGATCTGGAAAGGAGGAACGAGACCGAGAACTGTCCTTTGGCTTTGGCAGCGTGAAGGTCATTTGAGACTTTGCAGAGGCGAACGTTTCAGTGGAATGACCAGTCGGAATCATGATTGTAAAGGGCCAATCAATAAGTTATTAAGCATGGAGGTATTTAGAATGAAGTTGTATTGGAGAGACGCGTCGTTTAAGAGTTTTGACACCAAAATGGTAAAAAAGGAGACAGGGTGGGGTAGTGTGAAAGGACAGGGCGGTTGGTAGGGTTAAGTTTGACCGACAGGGCGGGTAGTGTGCAGGAAGGTTGGGTTCCCGCGAGGTTTTAAGAAGAGGTTTAGAGGTTGTGAAACACGGCATGTTTAACGGCAAACAGGAAAAAAGCCAGAGGTCAGGGAGGAATTAGAAATGTGAGTAGAGAGGGGGAAGGGGAAAGGATTTTAGTTGCAGTGTCTAGTCGGAGGAGGACATGGGATCAACGGTTCACATGAAGTGGCAGGGGAAAATGGGATTAGACGGGTGACAGGGGTGTGAAAGATTCCAGAACTTGACAGGTGGTGGGGCAGGAAGAAAGAAGGTGAGAGTTGTCCTGTGCTGAGGCTGATTAGAGTGACGGCTTTCATCTATAGTGACCGTCTATAAATAAGCCCCTAAATCCTGGTAGCACACTGTGACTGATTGTGACCCTTGTACATGGGTGGACGTTCACCATCTTGAAGGGCCCCATCCAAAGTTGCGCTTTTGTTTTCGGAGTATCCGACCACCATGACGGGGTAGGCATTTACCATGATGAATTCATGTGTTAAGTCCTAGAAATGAGACACACTCCACAATGTACTGACACTTTGCCTAGGACCCACTGACCGGTACATAATATGGGGCACTTGTGCTTTTTGCCTGGCCTGAGACTTGGCGAGATTGTAATCTAAGTATGGCCGACCTTAAACGCAATTAAAACCAAGAAAATGGCGAAAAAGGTAATGACTTTTCCCCACGGTTATCGTTGATGCACAAATTGTGGATAAGTCCCAAAATTTGTCAAAAAGGCAGCGATAACGTGGCGAAAAATTTACTCAATCTTTAGTAATATGCCCCTTAGTTGGTGGCCACGCTTGGGACAAACTGGCATGAGATGGATTGCCTGTTTGTTTGAGAGAGGGTTACTCTGAGTCATATTGAAACGCAATTGGTCAAAGCCCTAAAGAACGCTGTTTTGTGCCAAGGGCAAATGCCACTAGTGGAGAAGTGAGAAGGCCACCTGCGCTGGTGTTCACATTGGATTATCACTTAAGAAGTGTCATCAAGGACGGTACTGAGATCTTGGAGATTTTGAAGACATGACTCACGTTAACATTTAGTACCAAACAGGGTGAGGTTTGCACATTGGAGAGGATGGTCACTAAGAAAATTCTAGTAAAGACGGACCTTAGGTATACAAATATGGAACCACATAACAGGAACTTTAGGACCCCGAACCAGGATGCTTAAGGTGCCCGAGAGCACAACCTGTAGCTCTATGCCTTAGTGGAATTTTACTAATTAGGATTTTAAAATCAAATATAGATTGATCTGCACAGCCAACTAGCGATTTATTTTATTGTGGCCCATGTGGTTTTATTATGGTGGGCAAAACCAGCACCACTTTCATGAACATGTGGACTCACTGAGCTCTATCCAGGCGCAAGGTTGAATAAGGGTAGGAGAGGAAACTAGGATAAATATCGAGAATGGTCCATGGCAAGGCATCTCAAGATACAGGACAATCAGGTTAGCAATAAAAAGTTCTTATCGTTTAAAATGGTGCTAATTTTGCCCAACACCATCAGATGTTTAGCTTCAAATGTTACATAAGATCTGAATTGGTTGGGGCAAAATTAGCACCATTTTAAATGATTTAAGAACTTTTTATTGAATAACTTTGATTGTCTCTCTTTACTCAACATGCATGGTATTTGATAATTTCCAACACCACTGATGGGGGTCATGACATAATATTGACTAGTTGGAATCTGGTGGATGATCCAAGTACAGGACTCTGAGCTCATTACCATGAATTGCTTTTCTGTAGAAGGTTGATAGGGGTATTGGTGATGATAATTATTATACTGCCATGGGTCTGTTATCTTGGGGTTCCTCATACAGTGTTAGTTACATAAGTGGTTATCTTTATTGTCTGTCTTACCAAGTTAATTACAATACTTTCTCCTTTGTTACAACGTAGGAGACATTGCTTGATAATAACATGTTGCAATGTGTAGCCTATATATTGAAATTACGTTACGAGGATTATGTGGTGAATTTAGCTCCTTATGTACTTTTAATTCAAGTGTTTTTAGGATGCTTTTTGGCCCCACTTATAGGTGTGGGCTTACTACGTATCCAGTTCGTGTCCGTCTCCCGCTCTAGCTATGCGAAAAAAGATTCGATGATGGGACACTCATGTCCGGTAAGAGTGAGTTGAGCAGTTTGGCTCCCCCTCAGGTCCGAGCTGTCGATTATAGGCTGGGTGCTGGGTGAGTCGGTATGGAATGCAGCCATTGATTATAACTAGATGTGTCAATAGGGCAGAGGGACGACTTTGGTCCTACCAGGTGAAGGTATGCAGGTTGTTGTGTGCCGGTCTGCATTGATGTGGGTATATTTTTAGGGCTGACACAAGGGTTTCTGCTGACAGGGGAGATTGGAAAATGAGTGCCCGTTGGTCTCCTCTATTGACTGCTAAGGAGGGGCAGGGATTCATTTTATAAATATAACCAATAACTGATTCTGACAGGATCGGTTTCGTCCTTAAAAAGCGGTTTATTTAGATATAAGTACCCAGGGTACCACCCCTACGGCGTTTCAAACCCTCAACGAGCCCCCAAACATCATTTGGACGGTTGTTGACTGTTTTGTTGAAACGAGTAGGGGTGGATGTACACTGGGTACTTATATGGCCAAATAAAACCACTTTTGTTAAGGAAGAGTCACTAATACATTCAATAAAATAGGGATAAGGCTTCACAGCTCCCCTTCAAAAATATATGCAAATATAGGAACAAGGACTTATGGGTAATTTCCCAATGTTTTTTTTAATAGCAGTTTTCAGCGAAAAAACATCCTTTAAAAGGGGTTTTTACAGCATGCCAAAGCAAAATGCAAAAACAGACGTTACTACAGACCGGGTTTAGGGCTTTTTAAGGATCGTTTTTTCCGAAGGCGATCAATTATTTGGTTGATGGTTGATAGCTGAGGACATATATACTGTAAATCAGATATATAGTATACAGGATAATATATATCCAATTATAATATATATATATGATTCCTACGTGGATACGTCACAAGCGAAATGATTGCATGAGAGATAAAAGTTTTACTGTTTCATGGAGATTTTCCTCTCTGAAAGGGGGTCCAATAATAACAGCCAAAGCTGGGCTACCTCCCTTTGGACCTTTCTGGATCCATGTGGCACAGTTCTCGGAACATGAGCTCTGGGATTAAATGTCAGAAACAATGTGTTACAGGGTAGTCCACCCCCCAAAAAAACTTGGGAATTGGTGACAACCCCCCAACAACTCACCAGCCAATCACAGGAGATGCTGCTGGTTCTGCCCCTTTTACTTGCTTCCGTGCTGCCTTTTACTTGCAGATGCACTCTGGGGGGGAAAGAAGGATGGTAAGTACATGTTAGCAGCACATTTACAAAGTATAAAACACCTCTCCAAGAGCGAGGTGTCAGGGGTGGTCACCAAAATATAAAAGTTTTTTGGGGGGCGGACATACCCTGTAATCTTTGTTATATGTGTATAGAGACAGACACACCTGGGACTATCTACTAGACATGCGGATCTATTTTTACAACCTGCGTATATTACTATACGATTATCACTGTCACTATCGATAACATATCCAATCTATAAGGAAAATCATAACCAAGTCAACACAATGTCACATCTCCCCATCTAGAAGCACTTGTAATGTTTAGGTTTTATACTGGAACAAAATGGAGTTCTGCATTAATTACCTTTTTATCTTACCTTACCTTTTTGTTTTATTAATAATGTAAATTTCTAACTGTTTTTACAGTAAAAAGCAGAGGCAATATGGGTAATATTGGGCTACAGTTAGAGGGTAAGTTATTGTTGGTGTCTGATACAAGTTTGTTGAAATGCTAACGAAGAGGGAATTGGGTTAGCTCATATGAAAGGCGCAGTGTTTTGGGCCCTCCTTTGATTATGAGGGACTTAAATTACCCTAACATTGTAGTAGTGGAACTGCAAACACAACAACAGGGTAAGAGGGTTCCAAATTTGCCTACTGAATATCTTCTCTCAACAGGTTGTTGAAGTCCTACTAGGAAGGGTACCACTGGTTGCATCTGGTAATATCTCTTATGAACAGGCATATTACGAATGTAGTATGTATATATATATATATATATAGTATGTTATTTATATAGCTCCAATAGTGGACGCAGTGATGACAATATTATAATACAAAAAGGGGGACGGGACATAAATAAATAATACATAAAAAATAAGTATGTTGCATCATAAAAATATACGTTTAATATGTTTAAAACGGAAAAGTGCACTGTAGAGAACAAACCCACTTTTCATTTTTGGAAAGCAAAAATTTCCCTGGATAAAAATATATCTTCGATATAAATGGGATGGTGTTTTTCAGGTAAAAATGACTGAACAGAAGTGGAGGGTTCTTAAAAGGGTTGATTTAAACTGTTTCACATCTAAAATTTATTACTTGGGAAATAGGTGTAAGGTAAAGAATGGACATGTGTTTAAATCTGTTGTAGGTAAAGAGGGAAATGGAAGGAATAGAAAGGCTCTAATCCTTAAGTCAGAGGAAGGAAACAGAAAGGGACTTTACAGATTATAAAAAAACTGTACAGCAATTTTAAAAGGAAAGCAATATTACGGCGAGCTAAAAGATAATGGAAGGATAGCTGAACAAAAACAAGACTAACCCTAACAACAATTTGTTAAGTATATTAATCGTAATCGTTGAGTTGATGATCTAAAAATTTGAAAAATATATTGCAGAGGAGCGGTGCACAATGTAAGACATAGGGAATCAAACACACTCTCTATCGTCCATTTTTAAAACCTCATTTATCCAAATATAAAATAGTGCGAGCAGATAGACCTGACGCGTGCGTGCAAACATACACTTAATAATAGGTGGAATATTACCAACTCTGTAAGGGGAGGGAGAATCCCTTAAGTAACCATTCAGGTGTAATAGGCTCCACCCCCTTATTTTAAAGGACACAGTATGACACACCAAAAACAAGCGCATAAAGGCCAAACTCATACAAGAAAAAAACAAACAAATGACGCAAAACAAAAGAAAAGAAAAAAATCTATATAAAAACATATCTATATATATAGTATATATAATAAGTGCCGTATACATTCCCAACACATAGTGAATGTAAATCAAGAGAGTATATGCATACCAACAGTAGTCCAGAGAATCGCCACACGACTACTGAGAAAAACTTGTAAAAAAATAAAGAACATTTGCAATGTTTATGTTAAAGAAACAGGAGGGAGGGGAGGAAAGGGGAACGGAAAAAAACGTTACACCACAAAAAGGAGAAGAGTTATGGATACTAAAACAAAATGGCTATATATAAAGAATAGTTATCAATAAATCCCGAAATATCAAAAGAACTATTCAAGCCCCAAGGAACCCTTGGGTCTAACAAAAAAATCCATATGGCTTCCGCTTTCCTCAATGAACATCCAATTTTTACACCGTCCCTTTTTGATGAACGTAATCTTTGGTACCTGTTCCACTAAACATGAAGGAGTACTTGAAATGACACCTAGCAAAAGTCTAGAAACCGGGAACTATTTTTCTGAACAGGATTTAATATCCCTTACATGTTCATTATACGGTTTTAAAGCACGGAAAGTGCAACCCCGTTCTGAATCAAGCATTTGGAGGGCAAGTAAAGTAGTAAACAACCCATGATCATCACAGTAAATAATTGTTTAATATGAAAGTTTTTTATAGTTGCACGTCAGGCATATATTTATCCACATTTAAAGTACCCAATTATGGAGCCATCTGTTAGACTTGCCACTTTAGAAAAAGAGGCTGGGGGAGGTATACTACCCAAGTTTAGCGTAGTGGCTACTCGGGCCAAAAATTGACCCAGTGTCTAAAGCTAGTTGCGTTGGAACTGTTCCATACAGGACCGGGAGGTACTTCCGAATAATTTTTGTGATATCTGCAAAAACGGTTTTGCTGTTAACGTGTAGAAAATCTAATCTGTTCACTATTGCCGGCTTACCAATTGGAGCGAGACCCCTGGTAGAATGACCCTGCACAAAGAAAATTATCAGTGCTTGGACAGGGGAGGGATGTACATCGAATCATGGAAATCCCATCCTTCTTCAGGGCTTTATTGAATGCAGATCTTAGATTTAAAAGAGTATCCCATAGCGAGGAGCCTATCTTAACTGCAGGAGTTGCCCGTACGAAATCACCTCAAGTCTGGAAGAAGTTCTTCTAAATACGAAAAAAACTGACCATAAAGGGGCCTCTCAAGCAATGTGACGAGGGCTAGAGGAGGTGAGGAGGAGGTGTTAAAATGGGATTACCGCTGTTTCTTTTCGAAAAAATGGAGGTTTTTTCCAGACTTTCCCCCCTTACACATAATGGTAAATCAGAAATTTAGGTATCACCGCCCAAAATCATAGGTGATCATAAGTTAAGGCATTAACAAACTCAGCAAATTATGATTTAGATCCCTTCAATAAGACCAACAAGTAGTCAATGTATCTTTGTTAGATTAATATACGTTGGATAGTACAATTCTGAACTAAGTCTGGGGGTTCTTAAATCAGTGTTCCTCCCACCGCCCCATATAAAGATTAGCATAAGTGGGGGCAAAATTTAGGCCCCATCACAGCACCATGGGTCTGGAGGAAGAAGACACCATCGAAGTAAAGAAATTATGATTTCCTAGAAACCAAAAACCGCTTCCAATATAAATAATTTTTGGGCATAAGTGTATGCTATAATTATTTCAAATGGTACTTAATAGCGAAATCCCCTTATCATGGGGGATACACGAATATAGCGAACGAACATACATCAATACAGGCCAATGGTAATCACAATCCACATTTAGTGTGAAAGTGAGAAAAGTAACACATGTTTAAGGTCTCTAGTAAGAGCCAAGGGAAGGACCAAAGCGAATGAAGGGCACTCGATATTTCCAAAAAACATTTCGGAAAATGGCATGTGCTCTACAAGCCGTCTTACACAACCCAATAACCCCAAAAATTTTCGGGTAACGTGGAGGTTTTAGACAGCAATGGGCTATATTGTATTCTTCCCCCGTAGTCTTCACAGCCTGGTTACTACCAACAGACCGGGTAAGTTAAAGGGTATCTCCACTGCCGAAAACTAAGTTTGCAGCAATTTCAGTTTAATGTAAGACTGGGAGGTTGAAAACGAGCTATCTCTAAATAAAAATCGCAGGAGCCAGGAGAGAAGATACAGAAAATTACACAGTCTTGCATCTCCGCTTGTTTTTCTGCTGACACGCCCCGACGCAGTTTTTGCTACTCTCGCGCATGTGGTAGAGTGGATTTTGTGGTAGATTAAGGATTTTAATACCAGTCCACAATGGTTGCTTAGTATTAAAGCTTGGGACACACTGCCAGAAGTTTGGAATTGGGGAGCTTGAATATGAGAGAGATGTGATAAGTTATAATTATGTACGCTAGATGAAAAGGGAAGTGCGTGGAGATTTTGATTCATGTGTCTAAATACATTCATAAGGCCATGCGATTAAAAACCCGGTTGCCAATTCTTTAGAACATGTCAGAGGAACGGGAACATCCCTTAAGAGAAAAGACGTTTCGTCTTCATGTTTGAAAGGGGTTTTTACAGTAAGAACGGTGATGATGAATGATTGAAATTCAAATGGAAGTGGGTGGATGGGCAGGTTCATTGGATGTTTTAACAAAATGCTATGAATGAATGGGTTTCTAAAATGAAAGAAATGTTGAATGCTGAATTGCTACTGGTTATGTACATAAACGGTTAAAGTGATACAGGGATGTTCTGCCCACTAGGAGCAGATTTTTTTTTGTTTTTGCCTGTATACCCTCAAGGCTTATAGAAAGGCCTTATTGCATGAAAACGTCATGAGGGCAATTAATAAAGCACATTCTCTTGGATACCTGTGGTTGACCTGGCCTAACTTAATCAGGATATTGAGGAAATTGTATATGGAATCAAGCACTAAATAACTTTATACCCCTAGGGGCATATTTATAAAAAAACGAAAATAATTAGAACGGGCGATCACTATCGCCGAGATGTGTGACGCGGTAATTCTAATCCCTTCACGGTGATATGGATGCACTAAGTCCAGTATCACCGCGAGGGACTTTAAAAACCCTTACGTCGATCTGGGTGGGAGGCGGAGGGAAAGAGGCCGGGAAGGAAGGGTGCGAGTGGATGGTCGATTCTCGCCCAAGAGAGAGCTGCGGGGGTGTACGACCAACCCCGCCCTCGCCCCACCGTGGCCGGGTGAGACCACTAGCGCATGCCCCCCTTCCCAGCATCCCCTCACAACCCTCCCCGCTCGTGGCTACCATCTCGGAACAGGAGAAAGGAGAGAGAGGTGCTGGGAAGCAGCCACCGCCACGCACCCTCCAAGCGGCGGCCCTACAGAAGGGCCTTTTGGGGATTAAGGGTCCGAGCTCGAACCGGGCCCCCGATTAATCGCCAAGGCAAACAGTACCACCGCTTTATAAATAGAAAGCAGTGGTAATGGGGGGTGGATCGGCGGTGCGTTGGAAGAGTTACGCCTCGTTAACTTTGTGGCCATTTCCTGACATGTAGAAATCGCGTAAACGCGATTATGCAGGAAAGGTTGGGGATGAACGGGCCGCGAAACTTAACGAGGCTTCTTTGATAATATGCCCCACTAACTTGGTCCACATCAAATGGGGGAGAAGAGAATTCTTGACTGCTATGCAAGAAATAAACAAGTAGACATTTTTTGGTTTGTGTTTGTACTTCTAATTCGCTCCAAATGAACCCCAAATAGCATCATTTTGGCCAATCTGGCAACTAACTAAAAAACTGAGGGAAAATGTGGGTAACCGTCTATACAACCAATTCCCAGTATAGTTCTTGTCTCTTAGACAGATCCCTTTTAATTCTAATTCCACTGTGTAGTGATTAGTAGTTTGTGGCAATGCATTGTTGTGGATGGTTATTCACATGATAATAGGATTATCGCAGACCCTAATCCTTCCCTATTTCCCATATACTGGATTGTAGATGTAGTTGCTAGAACAAAAAGAACTTCATAGAGCTGTCATGATAGAGATGTACTCATAGAGCTGTACTCATAGAGTTGTTACTCATAGAGCGTCAATCAATAGAGCTGTACTCATAGAGCTGTCACTCATAGGATGGCTGTCACTCATTAGAGCTTGTCCCCATAGAGCTGCATCATAGAGCTGTCAATCCATAGAGCTGTTACAATAGAGCGGTCCTCATAGACTGGTCCTAATAGAGCTGTCATCATAGAGCTGTCACTCATAGAGCGGTCACTCATAGATGCACTCATAGGCTGTTACCATAGAGCTGTCCACTATAGAGGCTGTCACTATAGAGCGTCCATCATAGAGCTGTCACTTATAAGATGTACTCATAGACTGTCACTTCTAGAGCTGTACTCATAGAGCTGTCACTCATAGAGCTGTAACTGCTGTCACTTAGAGAGCTGTTCATCATAGGAGCTGTCACTCATAGGCGTGTCACTCATAGAGCTGTCACTCATAGAGCTGTTACTCATAGAGGTCACTCATAGAGCTGTCACTCATAGCGCTGTCACCATTAGAGCTTGTCACTTATAGAGCTGGGTCACTCATAGAAGCTGTCCCTATCTAGGGACAGGTCCCATGTTAACCATTGATCCGTAACAGTAACAAATATAGAAACATTATACATAATAGATTCATATTGAGTGGAGATGTGTCTAGGATTGGCGTACAACTCAATTTATTAATTCTGGTAAATGAAAACATGCTCCACTGCAGATTCCTCATCAACAATTTCACCAACAGGCCCCCCGAACCCCTATATATGGGCTACCCTTCCCACCCAGGAAAAAGAGTTTATACATAGGTGGCAAACTCACACTGTCGTATTCAGAGAAAAAGTCTCCATTACCACCCTCAAAACAGACAATTACCCGCAGAACCATCTGCGTTCACAATGAGGCATTGATAAATAACGGTGGTTGTTGTTGTTTTGTTTGTTTGATTGTTGCGTAACGGTTAAATAGAACATGACAGTGGTTAGAATTAAACCTGAAAAGGAATAATCTTAACCCTTCAGTGCCAGACAGTTAGCAATTTGGTCAATCCATTTTTTCTAAAGAAATTTTCAGGATTTCTTTCATGATGGGTGTGAAGTTGTGTATGAAAACTCACCGTAATAAGGGAAGTTATGCTTTTTTAGCACAATGTGCTACTTTAAAAGGATAACAAAATTTTGCACTATCTGGAGGATTTTCACTACCTTCAGGGTTGTTAAACTAAAAAAAAAAAATTGCTAAATTTTACTTTTATTGAAATTGTGATTGGAAAAATAAAAAATATTTTGAGTATAACACACAAACATCTTATGTTTCCTAAAGCCTGCTTTTCCAGAGTACAATAATACAAGATATGTATAGTTTCCCCAAACTATTTGTCCAGGACACCGCCGAGAAGAAAAGCACTTTAAAGAATACTTTACACAACTTGACATTAAATCCCACTAACAGTCATGTAGAAATAACTCACTAAATTAACTAAAAATCCCACAAATGAGATAATTTTAGAAACTACCACACCATAAGGGTGTTTTAGAAGACGTGTGGATTTTGATAACAAGGTAAATACCTGGACACAGCTGTTCATCAAATTGGGAGATTTGTTTATCCCATATTTCAGTTTTTCCTTCAAATACCCAATCATCAAACAAAGTCAACGGTAAATTCAAAGAAGAAAGAAATTGTGTGGGGGGAAGAGTTGAAAACCATACAATATGAAAGCCTAACTCCTCTATGGTATGCCACAGGGTGGGGCACACAGAGAATGGGCTACCAACTTGCCTGAGGAAAACAAAGGCCAAACGAAAATTACACCGACATGTCAGTGATCGTGCATTGTAAAAACTGGTTTGGATTTCTAGTTCTTCTACAATGACTGTTAGTGGGATTTAATGTCAATTGGTGTAAAGTTCTTTAAAGTGCATTTCTCTCGGCGGTGTCCTGGACAAATAGTTTGGGGGAACTTACATGTCTTGTATTAATTGTACTCTGGAAAAGCAGGCTTTAGGAAACAATAAGATGTTTGTGTGGTTAACTCAAAATATTTTTTGATTTTTCCAATCACAAAGTTCAAGTAAAGTAAAATGTTAGCAAATTTTAGTTTTTTTTTTAAGTTTAACCCCTAAAGTAGTGAAAATCTCCAGATCAGTGCAAAATTTGTTATCCTTTGTTCAAAGTACACATTGTGCTAAAAAAGCATAACTATCCCCGTTATACTGGTGAGTTTTCATACAACAACTTGCACAACCATATGAAAGAAATCCTGAAAATTTCTTCTAGAAAAAATGGATGACAAATTGCAAAACTGTCCTGGCAACTGAAAGGTTAAGATTATTCCTTTCAGGTTTAATTCTAACCACTGTCATGTTCTATTTAACGTTCGCAACAATCAACAACAAACAACACGTTATTTGATCAAGTGCTCATTGTGAACCAGTGGTCTGCGGTATTGTCTGTTTTGAGGGGGAATGGGAGACTTTTTCTCTGAATACGACATTATTGACTATTATAACATTTTCTGGTGGAAGGAGCCCCATTATAGGGTCCTGTTGGTGAAATTGTGTGAGTGAGGAATCAGCAGTGAGCATGTTTTCATGTTACCAAGCACTAATAAATTGGAGTACGCAATACGTAAGACACTCTCACTCAATATGAATCTATTATGTATATGTTTCTATATTGTTACTGGTAGCGGATCATGGTTAAACATTGGACCTGTCCCTAGAGAGGGGATGAGTGACAGCTCTATGAGTGACAGCTCTATGAGTGACAGCTCTATGAGTGACAGCTCTATGAGGGACAGCTCTATAAGTGACAGCTCTATGAGTGACAGCTCTATGAGTAACAACTCTATGAGTGACAGCTCTATGAGTGACAGCTCTATGAGTTATCTTGTTCTACATCCAGTATATGGGAAATAGGAAGGATTAGGGTCTGCTATAATACTATTATCATGTAGATAACCATCCAAACAATGCATTGCACAATCTACTATCACTACACAGTGAATTAGAATTAAAAGGGATCTGTCTATAGAGACACTATACTGGGAATTGGTTGGTAGAGAGGGTTACCCACATTTCCCTCAGTTTAGTTAGTGGCCAGATTGGCCAAAATGAGGCTATTTGGGGTTCATTTGGAGCTGAATTAGAAGTTACAACCAAAAATGTCTACTTGTTTATTTCTGCATAGTAGACAAGAATTCTCCCCCATGTTGATGTGGACCAAGTCTAGGGGTATAAAGGTATTTAGTGGGCTGATTCCATATACATTCCTCAATATCCTGATTAAGGCCAGGCCACCACAGGTATCCAAGAGACTGTGCTTTAATCCTGTGTATCCCTTAATTGCCCTCATGAAGTTCATGCAATAGCCTTTGCTATAGCCTTGAGGGTATAAAGGCAAAAAAAAAAAAAATAATAAATCTGATCCTAGTGGCAGAAACATCCCTGTATCAACTTCACCTTTATGTATCAATACCAGTAGCATTCAACATTCTTTCATTTTAGAAACCCATTCAGCAGTTCTTTAAAACTATCCAATGAACCTGCCATCACCACTTCCAATTGAAGTTTCACCGTTCTTACTGTAAAAAACCCTTTCCAAACATGAAGACTAAACTTCTTTTCTTCAAGTCTTAAGGGATGTTCACGTCTCCTCTGACATGTTCTATTGGCAAACCGGTTTATCGCATGGCTTATTAATGTATTTATACACATTGATCAAATCTCCACGCACTTCCCTTTTCTCTAGCGTACATAATTATAACTTATCCAATCTCTCTTCATATTCAAGCTCCCCCATATTCCATACTTTTGGCATGTGTGTACCAAGCTTTAGACATAAGTCACCCATGGTGGACTGTATTAAAAGCCTTAATATACCACAAAATCCACATATACCACATGCGCATAGAGTACAAACTGCGTCGGGGCGTGTCAGAAGAACAGCGGAGGAGTGCAAGACTGTGTAAGTTCTGTATCTTCTCTCCTGGCTCCTGCAGATTTTATTTAGAGATAGCTCTTTCACCTCCCATTCTTAAATTAAACTGAAATTCCCAAACTTAGTTTAGGCAGTGGAGATACCCTTTAAACTTACAGGTCTGTAGTTACCAGGCTGTGAAGACTACGGGGGAGATACAATATAGCCCATTTCTGTCTAAAACCCACGTTAACCCGAAAATTTTTTGGGTTAATGTGGGTTTTAGACGGCTTTAAGAGCACAGCGCCATTTCCGAATGTTTTTGGAAATAGCGCTGTGCCTCATTCAGCCTTTGGTCCTTCACCTTGGCTCTTACCTTAGAGACACTAAACATGTGTTACATGTTCTCACTTCACTAAATGTGGATTGTGATTACCAATTGGCCTGTATTGATGTATGTTCGCTATATTCTTGTATCCCCCATGATAAGGGGATATTAGCTATTAAATACCATTTGAATAATTATAGCAAATACACTTATGCCCAAAAATTATTTATATTGGAAGCGGTTTGGTTTCTATTAAATCATAATTTCTTTACCTTCGATGGTGTCTTCTTCCTCCAGACCCATGGGGCTGTGATGGGGGCAAAATTTGCCCCCACTTATGCTAATCTTTATATGGGCTGGTGGGAGGAGACAATGATTTACCCTAGAATTAGTTCAGAATTACTATTCCAACGTATATTAATCTACAAAAGATACATTGACGACTTGTTGGTCTCATGGAAGGGATCTAAATCAGAATTTGCTGAGTTTGTTAAATGTCTTAATCTTAATGATCACCTATGATTTTGGCGGTGATACCCTAAATTTTCTTGATATTACCATTATGTGTAAGGGGGGTAGTCTGGAAACCTCCATTTTTCGAAAAGAATCAGCTGGTAATACCATTTTACACGCATCCTCTAGCCATCGATCACATTGCTTGAGAGGCATCCCTTATGGTCAGTTTGTTCGTATTAGAAGAAACTGCTCCAGACTTGAGGATTTCGTACGGGAATCCTGCAAGTTAAGAGATAGGCTCCTCAAGAGATAGGCTCCTCGCTAGGGGATACTCTTTTAAAATTCTAAGATCTGCATTCAATAAAGCCCTGAAGAAGGATAGGGATTCCATGATTCGATGTACTCCCTGTACAAGCACTGATAATTTTCTTGTGCAGGGTCATTCTAAGAAGGGGTCTCTCCACATTGGTAAAGCCGGCAATAGTGAACAGATTATATTTTCTACACGTTACAGCAACCGGTTTGCAGATATCACAAAAATTATTCGGAAGTACCTACCGGTCCTGTATGAGGACAGTCAACTCATACTAGCTTTAGACACTGGGGTCAAATTTGTGGCCAGAAGAGCCACTACTTTGGGTAGTATACTCTCCCCCAGCCTCTTTTCTAACAGTGGCAAGTCTAACAGATGGCTCCAATATTTGGGTACTTTTAAATGTGGAAGAAATAGATGCCTTACGTGCAACTATATCAAATCTTTCATATTAAACAATATATTAACTGTGATGTATCATGGGTTGTTTATCTACTTACTTGCTCCAAATGCTTGATTCAGTACGTGGGTTGCACTTCCCGTGCTTTAAAAGCACGTATAAGGGAACATGTAAGGGATATTAGATCCTGTTCAGAAAATAGTCCGGTTGCTAGACATTTTGCTAGGTGCAATTCAGGTAATCCTTCATGTTTAGTGGTATAGGGAATACAAAGATTAAGTTCGTCAAAAGAAGGGAAACGGGGTAAAAATATGGAATGTGCATTGAGGAAAGCGGAAGCCAGATGGATTTTTGTGTTAGACACAAGGGTTCCTCGGGGCTTGAATAGTTCTTTTGATATTTCAGGATTTATTGGATAACTAATTCTTTATATATATCCATTTTGTTTTAGTTATACTCTTGCTCCTTTTTTGTGTGTACTTTTCTTTTTCCCCCTTTCCCCTCCCCTCCTTTTTCTTTACAGTATACATTGCAATGTTCTGTGTTTTTTTACAGTTTTCTCAGTAGTCGTGTCTATTCATCTGGACTACTGTGTTGTATGCATATACTCTCTTGATTTACATTCACTATGTGTTGGGATGTATACTGCACTTATATATACTATATATATATATGTTTTATATATATTTATTTTCTTTTCTATTTTGTTTTGCTTCATTTGTTTGATTTTTTTCTTGTATGCAGTTTGCCTTTATGCACTTGTTTGTTATTATACTGTGTCTTTAAATAAAGGGGGTGGAGCCTATGTACACCTGAATGGTTACTTAAGGAGTCTCCCTCCCCTTACAGAGTTGGATATTCTCACCTATGATTAAGTGTATGTTTGCACGAAACGCGTCAGGTCTATCTGACTCGCACTATTTTATATTTTGAATAAAGATAGTTTTAAATGGACGATTTTAGACAATTGCTTTATTGGCATCCTTTGTAGTTCATCCCATTATTTAATGCCTCACATTTTTAGTCCTCAACTAAACTATTACTATTAATATACTTAACAAAATTGTTTAGGGTTAGTCTTGTTTTGTTCAGCTATCCTTCATTATTTATTTTAGCTAGCTTAATTGCTTTCTTAAAATTGCTGTTACAGTTTTAATAATCCGTAAAGGCCCTTTCCATTCCCTCTGAATTAAAGGATTTAGATGCCTTTCTATTCCTTTCCATTTCCCTCTTTACAACAGATTTAAACACATGGACATTATTTACACCTATTTCCCAAGGGTATAAATTTAGATGTGAAACAGTTTTAAACCCTTTTAAGAACCATCCACTTCTGTTCAGTATTTTACCTGAGAATACACCATTCCAATTTATATGCTGAAGAGATATTTTTATCCAGGGAAATTTTGCTCTCCTAAAATGAAAAGTGTTTGTTCACTCAGTGCACTTTTCCTTTTTTAACATACATTAAACGTGTATATTTTATGATGCACATACTTATTTTTATGTATTTATTTATTTATTGTCCCCCTTTTTGTATTCTAATATTGTACAGCACTGCGTCCCCTATTGGAGCTATATAAATAAACATATATATATACATACATACATATCTAATATGCCATGTGTCATAAGATATTACCAGATGCAACAGTGTACCTTTCCTAGTAGGAACTCAACAACCTGTGAAGAGAAGATATTCATGTAGCAAATATTGGAACCTGTTACCTTGTTGTGTTGCAGTTCCACTAACAATTTTAGGGTAATTAAGTCCCTCAAATCAGAAAGGGCCCAGCTTGCATATGAAGCTAACCCCAATTCCTCTTCGTTAGCATTTCACACGTGTAGCAGACACCAACAAGTAACTTTACCCTCTCAATGTAGCAATAATGACCCATATTGCCTCTGCTTTTACTGTAAAAAACAGTTAAGAAATTTACTATTATTAAATAAAACAAAAAGGTAAGGTAAGATAAAAGGTAATTAAATGGCAGAACTCCAGTTTGTTCCAGTATAAAACCTAAACATTACAAGTGCTTCTAGATGGAGGATGTGACATTGTGTTGATTGTTATGATTTTCCTTATAGATTGGATATGTTAGCGATAGTGACAGTGATAATCGTATAGTAATATACTGCAGGTGTAAAATTGATCTGCATGTCTAGTAATAGTCCAGGTGTCTGTCTCTATAACACAATATAACAAAGATTAAAGGGTATGTCCGCCCCCCAAAAAAACTTTTGATATTTTGGTGACAACCCCTGAAAACCTCGATCTTGGAAGGTTTTTACCTGCTAACATGTACTTACCAGCCTTCCTTCCCCCGGAGTGCATCTGCACGGAAAAGGCACGGAAGCAAGTAAAAGGGGCAGAACCAGCAGCATCTCCTGTGATTGGCTGGTTGAGTTTTTGGGGGTTGTCACCAAATTATCAAAAGTTTTTTTGGGGGGTGGACGTACCCTTTAACACATTTGTTTCTGATCATTTAGATCCCAAGAGCTCAGTGTTCCGAGAACTGTGCCCCTGGATCCAGAAAGGTCCCAAGGAAGGGAGCCCAGCTCTGCTGTTATGATTGTACCCCATGTTCAGAGGGAGAAATCTCCAATGAAACAGGTAAAAACTTTTATCTATAATGATTATTTCGCTTTGAAATATCCAAGTAGGAATCATATATATATATATATATTATATTGTATAATATACATATTGATATACAGTATATATGTCTCAGTTGATCAACCAGCACCAAATAATTGATCGCCTTCAGGAAAACGATTCCTTTAAAGCCGTTAAAAGCCGACGTCTGTAGTTAACGCTCTGGTTTTGCATTTAGCTTGTGGAATGCTGTAAAACCCTTTTAAAGGAATAGTTTTCCTGAAAACTGCTATGAAAACATGGAAATTACCCAGAAGTCAGTACTTATATCTAAATAAACCGCTTTGTTTAAGGAAGAAAAGATCCGTCAGATCAGTTATTTGGTTATAGTTAGCAGGTTTGGAATCGTGTTGGTCAATGGAAAATGGTAGTTTCCTAGGCCAGGTTATAGGTGCCCTGAAGAGGGGAGTTTTCAGGTTTATTATTATTCAAGGGATGTTGATTGATGGTAAAGTGAGGAGGGAGTCCAAGGACGAGGGAGGCAGTGTGAGTAAAGTCCCTGAATGTGGGCAATGGAAGAGGTGATTAGGGTGGATGAAAAGAGAGATCATTTGAGAGGAGGTTGCATCTGGGATGTATCGTGTGGATCAGCTCTAGATGTAGCGGAGGGGCTGTATAGGATAGGTTAGCAGATTGACTGGATTCTTTTTGTATGACGCCAGAGACGAACTACAGGAAGATGAGGCATTCAGACATGCAAGAGAATAAATTAAATGATTGTAGTATCAGAGTTTTAAGATGGATTGAAGTGGTAACAAGCAGCTGTTTGGTAAACCACAAATGAGGATGTTACGTTTATTACCTGGATATGATTAGGGCCATGACTAAATTTCAATAGCATTGTGTGTGAAAGAAAGGAAAAATGTGAGAGATTGCTTGAAGCTGACAGGTAGTTGGTTAGTGTATTAATATGATGTTTGAAAAAGATCAGATCTAGCTTAGTCCTCTAAATAACTATGATTTATTTTCTAACAATATGTTTTTTGTATTCATTTTCAGGTCTAGAATAAATAATGTAACATTTTGGGATAATATACATCCTAATAGTCCAGCACTTGAGGTCATATGGCAATATCTCCACACACACAGTGTTTTTCCCTTTGGTGCTCAGATAGGCCGGGATCATTGTGATCCAAACACTGCAGAAGACCGCATGCTGAAAGTGATGTACTTGGCCTCATTAAAACTGTCCGGTAAGGTCCGAGCTAAAAATGCTAAAACAAACTAACAGTTGCAGATCCCCAGATAACCAATAACTTGAGTAAAAGCATAGCTGATCCCTCATTGCACTGAATGAATGATTGTTCCAGGGAAGTGTGAATGTCCATATCCTGAAGGGAGGAGAAATGGCCAACCAAGTCATACAGATTATTATTTGAATGGATGAACAGATCAAGACTTTACGAATTGGACAGTTTGACTCCACCCATTTCCTCCATGAGCTCCCAGGCTTGGGGCTTTGAATGCAGTGTAACCATGATAGTCTTTGGCCAGGAGAGAAAGATCGCTATGGAGAAAGCGATTCCAAAGGATTTAGTAACATGTCAGGTTATATCCACAGGCGACCGAGGAACGGAACACAGTGAGGAAGCTCAGCTTGATGGAGACCAGAGGAGGAAGCTTAGATTCTGATTATTTGCTTTGACAATTGGTGTGTTCATTATTTTAAAAAAATAAAAAAAAAAATAAGCAGAAAGCTCGCAAAAAGAGAATTGTTAGAAAGTGTAAAATAAGAGAAATATCATCCAGATAAGAAAGGACTCTTCAGTCCTTGCTATACACTTATTTTTTTCACTGTTGGACCATTCCGTATCTTCGCATCTTATGCAGATTAAACTGTCTATGAATAATTAAAGAAGAAAAGTTGAGATAAACAAAGAAGAAATAAAAATAAGCTATACAATTACTTTATTGGAAAGTAAACGTTTTCATTTTTGTCTATAATTATTAATGTTTTAATTCTAACACATTTAAACTACAATCCAAGCTATGTTCTTTCAACTTTCTGGTGCACAAGACTTTTGAATTGAATTTCCACATTTCTCCAAAAAGTGGCGTATTGACATAAATGTGTACCTTAATATACAAACGGTTTACCCAGGTTTTTACAAGCACAGTTTCCTGACTGCCTACTAACTTTTTCTTGTTGGCTCCTATCTATTCTCATACTTTGCCCATGTTTCTGGAACCTGAATTAAGATTATGTCTCTGGATCTTGATACTTGGAATAATTTACGCTATTCTTATGGCTATTGGTATCTTGTGACTTTTTAGTACCACGGGACCATTGTCCAGTGTTATAGTAAAAAGTTTAGATCTGGGCACTTCTGCTGTATACTTCCCCTAGCCCTCGACCCCTATCGGTTTAGTCAAAAAAAAAAAAAAAAAACAACGATGTGGGATTTTTAACCCCCAAAATCCAGATCACCATAATGGAGCCAGTGAACACTTCTCTCTACACTGGGGTCTCTTAGTCCTTTCCCCCAGCTTCTTAGTTGTCCATCGTAAGGAAGCTTGAACTGTGATTCTCTAACAGATCACAGTTCATACCTTCTATAGCAAGCCTGACACCACTGACAGCTCCTTTATATTTTGGAATGGGATCTCACAAGCAAAAATTGGGGGATCAAGAATTATTAATATTAGGTGATCGTTCTGGCATTGAAAAAAAAATCATCTTCCTGAAACGCTTTCCGGGAAGTGATTTTCCATTGGATTTCGACTTGTATTCCCTATTCATGTTACGTATTGGTTCTCTTGAGGCTGACTGTGTCTGTGTTCAAATGATGCAAGTATGTACCGTTTTATTTTGACAATCTGAAGCTCAATATTATAGATTTTTTATTCTTTCTGGAGATTTGGTCCCCCACGATTCTAACTTGAACATTCTTTGTGCTTTTTTCATGAAGGGTTATGAAATATATAAAGGTGTAAAGATAATACAAATAATTAAAACCTACTACAATAGTGTCCGATGGGAGCACAGTGCCTCAGGGAGACAATGAGCAATAAGACTATTTGGGATCAATAAATAAGGAATAGTGGGAGAAAGGTACCGCACAAATAATCTAAAAAATGACCAAAGGGGGTAAGGTCCTAAGGAAAAGGAAAAATAAGTGGTGTGTGGTAAGATAAATACACTGCAAGTTCAGACTCTACAGTTTATCAAAGGTATAAAAGTCCATAAAAAGCACTGTAATGACATTGCTCATTTTAGTCCCATGAGGTCACAGGTACCCAATTGGTGTACCATTTGCTTCACGTCTTAGAAGAATGATTTCCTTCGTGTCTGTCTTTTGTGTGGACTTACGGTAAGCCATCAATAATCATCCAACGCAGGCTACTGATCTGATGTTCCATAGACGCAGTGTTTAGCAAACGGCCATGTCACCATATTTACTAGGATATTTTTCCCTTTATCACCATACCTGTCTATAGACATTCGGGATTCGTCTGCGTTCTCTTAGGTGTAGGTGGTTGTTTTCCCATGTAAACCAGGCCACATGGGCCCACTATAATGATGACATTGCGGCTCGTGCATGTGGAATCTCCCACGATCTTTTAATGGCGTCTCCCCGTATGTGGGAGGGGAACGAGTTCCCCTCGATCAACATACCATTGCACGTTGAATGCAATTATGGCACCTAAAACAACCCTTACTCTCCTTCTCTCTTGGTCTGTTCCCTTGTGGGATCTTCACTATTCACAATTGTCATGCGCTTCTTGTTTGATATTTTTCTTGCTCACCGCAATCAGTGTTTTCCTTAAGCCGAGCGCCCCGCCGCCTCCCGGTGTAAATGTGTGTATCTGAACTGGGCGGTCGGATTAATGGAATGGAACCCCATGTATTGCTGTTCCTCTTGTTCCGGTATCTACCAGATCTCAACAACGCTGTCGGGTGTGTGAACTGGCTGGAGCTGATTGTTCTGGCCACTCGCGATGGTTGCGCTGTGTCCTGCGCGGGTCCCGCATCCCGGTCTTCTATATCCTTTCCATCTGGTGGTCTTTGGGTGCATTCCACGCATTATGTCTTTGCCTTTTTGCGCTGTAATTCTAGTCTTGACAATGCATTCTCTCCTAGCTATGTATCACTTGAAACGGATTCGGCCCAAGTCCCAGCCTGTGCGGTTGGATAGCGGTGTAGTGTTCTCGACACAAGTCTCCATTTTTACAAAGTTATATACTTTGGACGCTCCTTGTGCTTCGCACATAACCCGCGCAACAGACAACAGTAGGTGGAACGTGAGGGGGATATCTGTGGCCCGTTCTACTTTATCGCCTCTTGTGCATCATCTGGCGTGAACTAAAAGGGATGGATTGTTGTCCAGCGGTGGTAGTAGACATGACAAGCTGTTGAAATGAAAGACAGGAATTTCTATCATTAAGATTTTCTATGACTCAAGTAGTGTGTAGTTTTTATTCTCCGAATTAAGATTTTTTGATCTAAAAATTCTCACTGTGATGTTGTGCGGTCGATATGGGCTGTCAATTTTATGGGAGTATCAAGAGCATATACAGATAAAACATTTTAGCTTCCGATTCTGTGCCCTCCCATACGAAAAACAGATCATCGATAACTACGGTAAATGATGAATGTTGCTTTTTAATATCTGTCAAATGTATTTTTCTAGAAGATTCATCTATAGAGTTCCGTTGAGGAGGTACTTAGACCCATAGCGCTTCCAGAGATTTGTTTATAAAGGTTTTGTTGCCACCTAAAACTAGTTTTTAGATAATTCAATTCCTAGTAGCTCCATTAGAAATTCGGTAGGCGGTTTTTGTGCTGAGCTTTTTATGAGAGCTGTCGACAAATCTCCGACAGCATCCATTGAGGGATCACTGTATATAAGTTGTTGACATCACGGTCATGGAGATCATGTTGATGAAATGTCCATATCTTGATCACTTTCACGCCGATGTGAGGCTGTCTCTTATATAATGAGTGCATTTTTTGTACTATAGCTGGAGAATGAATCAAGATAAATTGCTAATGCTGGAAAAGAAGTGACCTTGAGCTGCCATAATCGGGCGGCCGGGAGGTTGGTGATGGATTTATGGATCTTTTGGTAAGGAATAAATAATAGGGGCACTTCGGAATGAAGTGCTCAAACAAATTGCCACTCAATCCTATTAATCCAATGGTACTTCCAGCATGATTTTCAACATATGGTCCACTTTTTGTGGACCAATATATATATACATATATATATATATATCTATATCTATATATAGTTATATATATATAAATCAAACAATGTATGCGGCATCATCAAGATGACTCAGCTTGATGAAATGCAGTAAAAGACTTTATTGCTTGTCAGACACAATGCCACGTTTTCGGAAAAACCAACCCCCTCCCTGCTCAATCATCAAACAAGCCTTGAGATTAGTCACACATGAATAGCATTATATAATTAGAACAGGAATTGATACCATCAATTCATTAGCATTATCACTTAAAAGTGGATACATAGAAAGTTACCTTGACCCCTGTGGTGTATCTGGGAAGAAACACAACTATCATAGAAAGACATATAAATCGTATCCCTATTCAGACCTAATGGGGCTAAGCTTTTTTTCAATCTTCCAATCCACCAGACTTCCCTCCTTTTTCAGGCAAGTCGGCAGTCCCATCCTAAAAGGGTCCAGTTTGATTCTGCTCCAAGATAGTAAATTTTGATTTGGCATCTGAATGACCTTTCTCAATATATGACTCGGTACCGGGAAAAGTTGTCTGCTGAGTCTGGATGAAGGACTATGCTTGTAAGCCTAAATTCCTCTATCTGTTGGTGTGGTCACTCCTACGTACAGAGGCCACACGGGCAGACAAGACATACCACATACCGTGATTTTGCTGTGTAATGTCCATGTATCTTACAAACTTCCCTGGTTTTGGGATTAGTAAATCAATTACCCCTCAACACCATTTTGCAAACAGATGCCCCCCATACACATAAACATCCGCCCTACTTCCACGTCTTCCCTAACCAGACCACACTTCTTTGTTAGGTCCTCATCATCAGAAGAAAACCATACGTGGTTTGCTCTCCTATAAGAATAAGAAAGAGGTGGTTGAGAGAATTGACAATATTGGGTTAGATGTCCTGTCTAGAGGCCAATGCGTGCGGATATCCTGCTACCTGGCTACCATTGGGTCATAGAGTCCCCAAAGGCCTCCTCCTTTCCTATCACCTCTATAGGTCTAACTCCTTGTTAGTATCAATTTTTAATCGAGCTTCTTCCATCATTACTGACCTAGGGTACCCCCTTTCCTCAAATTTCTTACACATGGAGTCAAAACCCCTTTTCTCTCTCTCTCCTCTGGCTTACTTGTTTATCCTATCTACACACTACAGACGTTTTAGTTGAAGTACGGTATCGACTGTTCAACATGGTCTTGGTGTTTGACGTGTGTACATTACAGGTGATTCCTATCCGTAGATTTTGATATCTCTGTGTGGGTGTAAAACCTGTCGCTCACTTGTCACCAATATTTCAGAAATGTATAGATGGTTATCATCAAAAGTCATATCAAAACTTAATATTTGGGTGAGCCCTCAAGCCCCCATTAAGCTTCGCATGGAACCAGCGATAGGGACCCAGCGTCTACCCGCCATAGGACGAACACGTCATCATTTTATCTCCACCAGGCACACAGTCATGCCTGGGAGGAGATCACTTGTGATAGACCGTGCACGTCCTCAAAACAAGCCATAAAGGTATTGGCATAGCGGGGCCCATTGGAACCCATAGCGGTCCCATTCACCTGCAAATAGAACTAACCATAACTACTCTAAAATAGTTCTGAGTGAGTATAATTTCTAACAAGACACTCCCACATAAATTTCTCTGAGCCGGAGACAACTTCCCACTTTATTTAAACAACCAACGACCCGCCCTCATCCCATCATCATGTGGGATGGCCCGTAAAAGACTGGCCACAATCAAAACTTGGCCAGTATCAAGTGGGTCCATCTGGGTTCATCTGAACCTCATATAATTCTAGAACTCATTACTGTCCCTAACATTGAGGGAGGTTCCCTGTACCAGTGGCCCCAGTGCCCCTTATCTACCAAATAACCACGGGCAAAAGAACCATATCTACCCCTGATACAATGGGGGCGCCCCGGTGGCCTAACTGGAATTCTTTATGTATTTTTGGCATAGTATAAAACACTGGGGTCCTGAAATGGGACACAACATTTCTTCTCTTTATCATCAGTACTCAGCACAACTCACTTTTTCAACATATATCTGCAATCAATCACTGCTGGATTTTTTAATACGTGTCATGATCAGAGGATAATTTACAGTAAACCCTGGGATCGGAAAGCTGTTGCTTGATCTCCACCACATATAGCTGTGTCCCCCAAATAACATACCACCCACCTATTGGGAGGGTGACTACATCCTGCTATCATTGGCCAGATCATTCAAGGCTTTCTCTCTCGCCTGTTGGAAATAATTAACAAAAACTATTTTCAGATCGGCAATAATACACTTTCATTGTTTCATTCAGACTTGTTGGCTAAAGATCGCACCGTACGAAAGAAGTGGGGTGAACAAAGGTAACTCTTCTTAGTGTAACCAAAGTCACTAACGCGTAATGAGTTCCCCAGTTTGTTCATCTGGGACTTGATGCATTCCAGGTTTGGAGGCAAAGAAGGCCTTAAGTCTCATGGAGGTGCGAAAAATTTTCTATCAATACTATCAATCTCCGTTTGTTACTCACAAACGTGGGCACAAAACCCAACCGCTTGGAACAGGCCCCCTCTGATCATCAGTAAGGGGTCTCGCCGATAGAATTGAAAAATCACTTGCCTCTCTTCGGTTTGAGCTGTCCTCCCCCTCTGACAGCACTGCATATGTGGTGAAATATATTAAGATGAAAGGCAAAGTCCTTATGTATGCACTGATTACAATAATTATATTCAAAATTCTCAATCAGTAGCACAAGGCCAATACTGATCATTAGTGGGAGTGCCTAACCACATATACATGTATATATATTATAATATTTTGAGAAATTCGTGCACTCTTTTATTTTCAAACAAAACGCCTTTAAATTGGCCATTTAAAAAACTGGCCACGTTTTTCGGCCCTGTATGTGAGGCCTTGTCAAGCCAAATACCAAATACGCCCCGCCCCCCCCCAAAAAAAAATACTATATATAATATATCTATTATGGATAAATGGATAAATTGCAGCTAGCTTATGATCCACCTGCCCGGAGAGCTTACAGTGGGTGGGACAACACATTACAGATACAACTGGGGGGAGGGAGCAGATGGAAACAATCAACTTTGTTTGTGCTGGTGCTCATAAAGTAGGAGGACCGTCTAGGATGTGAAAGTATTATGTATTCACCAGGCAAAGCAAGAGAGGGATAAGAGTTTAGACATGTAGGATAACAGTCTAGATGTAAAGTTTAATGGAGATGTTCACCAGGCGAAGCGAGAGCAGGAAAGAGTTATAAAGTTAGTATAACAGTCTAGATGTTAAAGTATTAATGGATGTCACCAGGCGAAGCGAGAGAGGGAGAACAGAGTTTATAAAGGTAGGATAACAGTCTAGATGTGAAATTTCATTAATGGATGTCACCCCGGGGTCGAAGCGAAGAGGGGAGAGTATAAGGTAGGATACCAGTCTAGATGGAAGTATTAATGATGTCACCAGGGCGAAGCGAGAGAGGGAGAGAGTTATAAAGGTAGGATAACAGTCGAGATGTGAAAGTATTAATGATTTCACCGGGACGAATGCGAGGAGGGAGAGAGTTATCAAGGTATGATCACAGTCAAGATGGGAAGTATTAGTTACATGGATCACGGGCGAAGCGAGGAGAGGGAGAGAGGTATAAAGGTTAGGATAACATTCTAGATGGGAAGTATTAATGGATGGCAACGGGCGAAGCGAGAGAGGGAGAGAGTTATAAAGTAGATAACAGTCTAGATGTGAAAGTATTAATGGATGTCACCAGGCGAAGCGATAGAGTGAAAGAGTTATAAAAGGTGATAACAGTCTAGATTGGAAAGTTTATGATGTCAACGGAGAGCGGAGAGGGAGAGAGTTATAAAGGTAGGATAACAGTCCTGAGATGGACAGTCATTAATGGATGTCAACGGGCGAAGCGAGAGAGGGAGAGAGTTTAAAGGTAGGATACAGTCTAGAATGTGAAAGTATTAATGGATGTCACCAGGCGAAGCGAGAGAGGGCGAGATTTATAAAGGTAGGATACCATTCCAGATGGAACGTATTAATGATGTCAACGGGGCGAAGCGAGAGAGGGAGAGAGTATAAAGTAGGATAACAGTCTGATGTGATATTAATGATTGTCCACCAGGCGAAGCGATAGAGGGAGAGAGTATAAGTAGGATACCTTCGAGATATGAAAGTATTAATGGATGTCACTCAGGCGAATTGGAAGGAGGAGTTATAAAGGCGGATAACAGTCCTAGATTGGTGAAAGTATTAAGGGATGTCCACCTAGGCGAAGCGGAGAGGGGAGAGTATAAAGGTAGGGAGGCAGCAAGAGAGGTGGTTAGGCAGGAAGAAGCAGTGTTTCGTTTGGGGTTTGTTTGTGAGAGAGATTTCCTTGCAAGGAGCGGAGTGCAGGCCTGGAACCATAAGTGGCAAGACGAAGATGTAGGGACGGTGCAGTGAGAGTGACGGATTTGAAGGTTAAAGCAGGGTAGTGAATAGGATTCCTTTGTTTTATGGGACCCCCTATGGACTGAAGTATTCGGGGTTGCCGGGTTCTCTTTATAGGAGTGAGAATGATCCGAGCTGCAGAGTTTAGATATACTGGAGAGGGTACGATGAGAGGCCGGGAGTCCAAGCAGTATAAGATGTTATCAGCTAGTCGAAGACGGAGTTTATCAAAGGGCTGGATTGACATTTTAGTAGTGGAGAGAGAGAGAAAAGTGTTCTCTGGCAATAGTGCGAAGTGAGAAAATACAGGCCTAAGCAGACATTGTATATGTGATGTTGGAAGGAAAGAGAGGAGTTCAAAGATCACTCCAAGGCAGCGTGCAGATTTCAACGGGGTTTATGACCATATTATAGAGATAGAGAAGGGTGGTGACTAGTCTCCGTTTAGGGGGGGGAATTATAATTTTGTTAGGATAAGTTGAGTTTAAGGTGCGGTTCGCCATCCAGGAAGGATTGAGAGCAGACATTTAGAGATTTGGGATTAAATCGTTCAGGGGGTTAGCGCAAGGAGCTGGTACCGTACAATTTGGGTATCATCAGCATCATAAGTGATACTTTAAAAACCCGAAGAACTGATTATTTCTCTCCAGATGAGATAGTGTAGAAGGGAAACATCAAGGGTTCCTAAAACGAGCCCTGAGGGACCCCCACACTAAGCCGGAAACACGGAGAGGAAGTCTTTATTGAATCAACAAGAGACAGAGAAGATCTGTTAGAGAATAGAGAAGACAGCCACACCCCAGCCTGATTCGGATGCCCAGAGAATCAGAAATCTGTCCTTAAGAAGAGAGAGTGGTCCACATATCCCAGGCAGCCGATAGTCAGGAGAACGAGGACCGAGAATGTCCTTTGGCTTTGGGCAGCTTGTAGGTCATTTGAGAACTTTGCAGGGAGTTTTCAGTTTGATGACCCAGCAGTCGGAATCCTGATTGTACAAAAAAAAAGGGGTCCACATAGTTATTAGCATGGAGGGTATTTATGTAATGCGTGTAGAGACGAGTCGTCTAAAGAGTTTGACACAAATGGTAAAAAGGAGAACAGGGTGGTAGTATTGAACAGACGGAGCGGTAGTTTGACCAGACAAGGGTTTTAGTTTTGCACAGACAGGGCGGTAGTTTGACAACAAGGTTGGTCCCAAGAGGGTTTTTAAGAAGAGGTTTGACCACGCTGTTTTACAGGCAACAGAAAAAATCCCAGAGGTCAGGGAGGATTAGAAATGTGAGTAAGACGGGGAAGGATTTTAGTGCAGTGGCCTGAGTAGAAGAGGACATGGGATCAAAGGTTCACATTGTAAGTGGCAGGGACAATAGGACAATAGGGGTGAAAGATTCCAGAACTGCAGGTGGTGGGGCAGGCAGAAGAAGGTGAGAGTTGTCCTGTGCTGAGCTGATTAGAGTGCGGATTTCATCTATAGTGACCGCTATAAATATGACTAATGCCCTGTACTCTTGGCCACTCACACTGCGCTGGATTTCCTGAACCCTTGTACATGGTTTGGATCAGTTCCCATCTTGAAGTGCCCAGTCCACCAGTTGCGCTTTTGTTTTCTCGAGTATCCCTGACCACCATGACTGGGTAGGCATACCATGATTAATTCATTGTGTTAAGTCCTTAGAAATGAGACACACTCCACAATGTACTGACACCTTCCTAGGACCCACTGACCGGCTACATATATGGGCACTTGTGCCTTTTTGCCTGCTTAGACTTGGCGAGGATTAAATGGCCGACCTTAACGCAATTAAAACCAAGAAAATTGGCGAAAGGTAATGACTTTTCCCCACTGGTTATCGTTGCTTCACAAATTGTGATAAGTCCAAATTTGTCAAAAAGGCAGCGATAACAGTGGCGAAAAATTTAACAAACCTTTAGTTAAATGATGCCCCTTATTTTGTGGCCAACGCTCTGGGGAAAAAGGGACAACTGACATGAGAATGACTTCCTGTTTGGTTGAGAGAGTGTTACCTCTGAGTCTATAATTGAAACAGCAATTGGTCAAAGCCTAAGACACGCCTGTGCAGGCAAATGCCACGCTCTGGGAGAAGTGAGAAGGCACCACCGCTGGTGTTTGGGTCACATTGTGATTATTCCACTTAAGATGTCACAGAAAACTGTACGAGAATCTGGGATGATTTGAAGAATGCAATAATTTCAATCGTTTTTAAACCCGATTTAGTACCACAGGGTGAGGTTTTGCAATTGGCGAGGTGTCATAGCAAATATACTATAAAGACGACCTAGGTCTCCAATATGAAACACATAACGAATCTTTAGGACCCTCCGCCCAGGATGCTTTTAAGTGGTGCCCGAGAAGTGCCAACCTGTAGCTCTAATGCTTAGTGGAATTTTACTAATAGGATTAAAATCAATATACGATTGATTGTCACCAGCTCCTATGCGATTTATTTATTTGTGTGCCCATGTGGTTTTATAATGTGGCGCAAACCATCACCAATACTTTCATGACATGTGGCAAATCATCTGAGCTCTATCCAGTGTGGCACGTGTTGATACAGGGTAAGAGAAGGAAAACTAGTAAATATAGAGACTTGTCCATTGCAAGGCATCTCAAAGATCGGACATCAGGGTTATTCAATAAAAGTTCCTATGCGTTTAAACTGGGGTGGTCTAATTTTGCCCCAACCACAGCAGTTTAGCTTTTCAATGTTAAATAGAGATCTGATTGGTTGGGGCAAAATTAGCACCATTTTAAATGATAAGAACTTTTAATGTTAGACCCTGATTGTCCTCTCTTCTTTACTCACATGCATGGTATGTGATAACTTTCTCCCAAACCACTGATGTGGGTGGTCACGCACATACTATGTGACTAGTTGTTGGATCCTGGTGGATGATCAAAAAAAAAACAGTTTGTTGTTTTTTTGGTACAGACCATCTTGAGATATTACCATGAATACTTTCGTAGAAGGTTATAGGGTAATTGGTGCTGATACAATTATTATCACTCCGATGGGTCTGTTTATCTTGGGGTTCCTCATAACAGTGGTTAGCTAACTAAGTGGTATCTTTTATGTTGCCAGTTAATACAGATACTTCCTTGTTACAACGTATGGGGAAGTACATTGCTTGATTAATAACATTGGTTGCAATGTGGTTAATTAATATTGAAATTCGTTCTGAGGATTATGTGGTGAATTTACTCCTTCATGTACTTTTTAATCAAGTATTTTTTATGATCATTTTTGTCCCCACTTTAGTGGTGGCTACTAAGTATCCAGTTCGTGTCCGTCTTCCCCGCTAGCTATGCTGAGATCGATGATGGGGACCTCTGTCTGAAGAGTTGAGATCCTGAGTCAGTGCTCCCCCTCAGTCCGCCGAGCTCTGGTGGAGTCTGATTATAGGCTGGGGTTATTAACAAAAAGGGAAGTCTGGTGTATGGGAATGCAGGCCATTTGATATATCACTAGACGTGTACACTATGCAGAGGACGACTTGGGTCCACCAGTGGAGGTGCAAGGTTTGTTTTGTGACGGTCTGCATTGATGAACATGGGGGATATTTTATTAATATGCAAAGGACTTCTGCTGACACGGGAATGGAACTGAGTGCGGGGGGTGTTCGCCCCGTTGGGTCCCTCTATTGCTGCTACGGAGGAGCAGGGATTTCCATTTATAAAATTACACCACAATAACTATCTGATGGTCTTTTCTTTTCTTCCTCAAACAA
The DNA here is from genome assembly GCA_019447015.1 of Hymenochirus boettgeri. NCBI lineage: Eukaryota > Metazoa > Chordata > Amphibia > Anura > Pipidae > Hymenochirus > Hymenochirus boettgeri. The sequence goes on along the minus strand of JAACNH010000143.1, from coordinate 73,902 downwards.
AGCGGTTCTATATAGTAAGTACCCATGTACCACCCCTAGGCGTTCAACCCTCAACGAGCCCCCAATCATTGGACGGTTGAAACGCGTAGGGTGGTACCCTGGGGTACGTTTTCTAAATGACCTTTTGTTTTGGAAGACGTCACTAATCCATTCATAAAATAGGGAAGATTAAGGCTTCACAGCTCCCTTCAACATTATGCCAAATACGGAACATGACTTCTGGGTAATTTCCATGTTTTCATAGCGCATTTCAGGAAAACTATTCCTTTAAAAGGGTTTTACGCATTCACCAGCTAAATGCAAACCAGAAGCGTTAACTACAGACCGGTTCACCAAATAATTGATCGCCTTCAGGAAAACGATTCCTTTAAAGACCAAACCGGTCTGTAGTTAACGCTCTGGTTTTGCATTTAGCTTGTGGAAGTTTTCCTGAAAACTGCTATGAAAACATGGAAATTACCCAGAAGTCATTGTTCCTTATTTGCATATGTTTGAAGGGGAGCTGTATGTTTGAAGGGGAGCTGTGAAGCCTTAATCCCTATTTTATTGAATGTATTAGTGACGTCTTCCTTAAACAAAGTGGTTTATTTAGATATAAGTACCCAGTGTAGGTTTATTTAGATATAAGTACCCAGTGTACCACCCCTACGCGTTTCAACCGTCCAAATGATGTTGGGGGGCTCGTTGAGGGTTGAAACGCCTAGGGGTGGTACTGTTATCCTACCTTTATAACTCTCTCCCTCTCTCGCTTCGCCTGGTGACATCCATTAATACTTTCACATCTAGACTGTTATCCTACCTTTATAACTCTTTCCCTCTCTCGCTTCGCCTGGTGACATCCATTAATACTTTCACATCTAGACTGTTATCCTACCTTTATAACTCTCTCCCTCTCTTGCTTTGCCTGGTGACATCCATTAATACTTTCACATCTAGACTGTCCTCCTACCTTTCTGAGCACCAGCACAACAAATGATTGTTATCCATCTGTATCCATCCCCCCCAGTTGTATCTGTATGTTGTCCCACCCACTTGTAAGCTCTTCAGGGCAGGGATCATAGCTTGCTGCACTTATATCCATTTATCCATAATATATATATATATATATTTATTTTTTTTTGGGGGGGGGGGCTTTATTTGGTTATTTGGCTTGACAAAGGCCTCACATACAGGGCCGAAACGTTGCCAGTTTTTTAAATGGCCAATTAAAGGCGTTTTGTTTGAAAATAAAAGAGTGCACTGGAATTTCTTCAAAATATTATATATATATATACATTTATAGTGTGGTTAGGCACTCACTTAATGATCAGTATTGCCTTGGTGCTACTGATGAGAATTTTTAAATATAATTTATTGTAATCAGTGCACACATAAGGACTTTGCTTTCATCTTAAATATATATTCACACATATTCAGTGCTGTCAGAGGGGGAGACAGCTCAAACCGAAGAGAGGCAAGTGATTTTCAATCTATCTGCGGTACCCCTTACTGATGATCAGAGTGGGGCCCTGTCCAAGCGGTTGGGTTTTGTGCCCACGTTTGTGAGTAACAAACTGCAGATTGATATTGATTTATAGAAATTTTTTCGCTCCATGAGACTTAAGGCCTTCTTTGCCTCCAAACCTGAATGCATCAAGTCCCAGATTGAACAAACTGGGGACTCGTTACTGGTTAGTGACTTTGGTATCACTAAGAAGAGTACCTTTGTTTCACCCACTTCTTCAGCTCCGGTTGAGATCTTTATCCAACAAGTTCTGAATGAAACCAATAAATTGTATATTGCTGATCTGAAAAATAGTTTTGTTAATATTTCCAACAGGGAGAGAGAAGCCTTGAATGATCTGGCCAATGATAGCAGGATAGTCATTCACCCCTCCAATAAGGTGGGTGGTATTGTTATTCTGGACACCAGCTATTATGTGGTGGAGATCAAACAACAGCTTTCCGATCCCAGGGTTTACTGTAAATTATCCTCTGATCCATTGACACGTATTAAAAAATCCAGCAGTGATTGTTTGCAGATATATGTTGAAAAAGGTGTGCTGAGTACTGATGATAAAGAGAAACTGTGTGTCCCATTTTCCAGGACCCCAGTGTTTTATACTCTGCCAAAAATACATAAAGATCCAGTTAGGCCACCGGGTCGCCCCATTGTATCAGGGGTAGATTTGGTCTTTTGCCCGTTGGTTATCTTGGTAGATAAGGCACTGGGGCCACTGGTACAGGGAACTCCCTCATATGTTAGGGACAGTAATGAGTTTCTTAGAAAATTATCTGAGGTTCAGATTAACCCAGATGACCCACTGATACTGGCCACGTTGGATGTGGCCAGTCTTTATACGGCCATCCCACATGATGATGGGATGAGAGCGGTCCGTTGGTTGTTTGAAAAATTGGGAAGTTTTCTTCCGGCTCAGAGAAATTTATTTGGGAGTGTGTTAGAAATTATACTCACTCAGAACTATTTTATATTTATGGGTTAGTTCTATTTGCAGTTGCATGGGACCGCTATGGGTTCCAATGCGGCCCCCGCCTATGCCAATACCTTTATGGCTTGGTTTGAGGACGTGCACGTCTATCAAAGTGATCTCTACCAGGATGACTGTGTGCCTGGTGGAGATACACTGATGACGTGTTCGTCCTCTGGCGGGTAGACGCTGGGTCCCTATCGCGGTTCCATGCGACGCTTAATGGGGCTCACCCAAATATTAAGTTTGATATGACTTTTGATGATACATCTATACATTTTCTTGAAATATTGGTGACAAGTGAGGGACAGTTTTTACACACACAGATATATCAAAAATCTACGGATAGGAATCAACTGTTAATGTACACAAGTCAACACCCAGACCATGTTAAACAGTCGATACCGTACTGTCAACTAAAACGTGTAGATAGGATAACAAGTAAGCCAGAGGAGAGAGAAAGGGGTTTTGACTCCATGTGTAAGAAATTTGAGGAAAGGGGGTACCCTAGGTCAGTAATGATGGAAGCTCGATTAAAAATTGATACTAACAAAGGAGTTAGACCTACTAGAGGTGACTAGGAAAGGAGGATGCCTTTTGTGACCTCCTATGACCCATATGGTCGCCAGGTAGCAGGGATTATCCGCAAGCATTGGCCTCTAGTACAGGACACTCTACCCAATATTGTCAATTCTCTCAACCACCTCTTATTTCTTATAGGAGAGGCAAAACCAAAGCTATGGTTTCTTCTAAGATGATTAGGAACCCTAACAAAGAAGTGTGGTCTTGGTTAGGGAAGAGTGGAAGTAGGGGGATGTTTCTGTGTATGGGGGGCATCTGTTGCAAAATGGTTTTGAGGGGTAATGAATTTACTCATCCCAAAACCAGGGAAGTTTTTAAGATACATGGACATTACACATGCAAATCACGGTATGTGGTTTATGTCTTGGTCTGCCCGTGTGGCCTCCTGTACGTAGGAGTGACCACACAAAAGATGAAATTTAGGCTTACACAGCATAGGTCCTTCATCCAGACTCGGCAGACAACTTTCCCTGTACCGCGTCATTATATTGAGAAAGGTCATTCAGCTGACCAAATCAAATTTACTATCTTGGAGCAGATCAAACTGGACCCTTTTAAGGATGGGGACTGCCGACTTGCCCTTAAAAGGAGGGAAGTCTGGTGGATTGACAGATTGAAAAGCTTAGCCCCATTAGGTCTGAATAGGGACTACGATTTATATGTATTTCTATGATAGTTGTGTTTCTTTTCCCAGATACACCACAGGGGGTCAATGTAACTTTCTATTGTATCCACTTTTAAGTGATACATTGTAATTGAATTGATGGTATCAATTTCCTGTTTCTAATTATATAATGCTATTCATGTGTGACTAATCTCAAGGCTTGTTTGACTGCTTGAGAAAGGAGGTTTTCCGAAACGTTGCATTGTGTCTGACAAGCCAATAAAGTCTTTTACTGCATTTCATCAAGCTGATGTCATTCTTTGATGCTGCTGCATACATTTTTTATTTATATATATATATATATATATATATATATATATATATGTATATATATATATGGTCCACAAAAAGTGGACCATATGTTGAAAATCATGCTGGAAGCCAATTGGATTAATAGGATTGAGTGGGAATGTTTGAGCACTTCATTCCCGAAGTGCCCTATTATTTATTCCTTACCAAAGATCCATAAATCCATCACCCAACCTCCCGGCCGCCCGATTATGGCAGCTCAAGGTTCACTTTTCCAGCCATTAGCAATTTATCTTGATTCATTTCTCCAGCCTATAGTACAAAAAATGCACTCATATATAAGAGACAGCTCACATCTGCGTGAAGTGATCCAAGATATCGACATTTCATCTAACATGATCCTCATGACATGTGATGTCACAAGCTTATATACAGTGATCCCTCAATGTGATGCTGTCGAGATTTGTCGGACAGCTCTCATAAAAGCTCAGCACAAAAACCCGCCTACCGAATTTCTAATGGAGCTACTAGAATTGATATTATCTAACAACTATTTTAGGTTTGGCAAAACCTTTTATAAACAAATCTCTGGAAGCGCTATGGGCTCTAATGTACCTCCTTCAACGGCAAATCTATATATGCAATCTTTCTAAGAAAAATACATTTTGGACAGATATAAAAAGAACATCATCATTTACCTTCGTTTTATCGATGATCTGTTTTTCGTATGGGAGGGCACAGAATCGGAAGCTAAAATGTTTGTATCTGATATTAATGCTCTTGATACTCCCATAAAATTGACAGCCCATATCGATACAACATCAGTGGAATTTTTAGATCAAAAAATCTTAATTTCGGAGAATAAACTACACACTACATTATTCAGAAAACCAACTGATAGAAATTCTGTCTTTCATTTCAACAGCTGTCATCCTACACCGCTGAAAAAATCTATCCCTTTTAGCCAAGCACTACGTGTACTGAGAAACAACAGCAATCCTGTTTTTGCCGATATACAACTCAAAGAACTTAAAAAGAAATTGTCGGAAACACAATATCCAACCCAGCTGATTGATTCATCCTTCATTAAAGCTAGGGAATCTTGTCAATACTAAATCAAACCAAGACATGGTGAGATTACACAATGAGTAAAACCCGAAAAGCCCTATGGTGAAAAAAATCATTAACCAACATTGGGATATAGTAAGAAAGGACAAATCACTTCCCTTCCATAATACGTCCATTCAACACACATTTAAACGGGGTCGCTCGTTAAGGAACATGTTAGTCAATACAAACATACCATTGATAGGAAAGTCCAACAGCCAAGCAAAATTGGGTTGTTTTAGGTGCCATAATTGCATCACTTGCAATGGTATGTTGTCAGGGAACTCGTTCCCCCTCCCACATACGGGGAGACGCATTAAGATCGTGGGTAGATTCACATGCACGAGCCGCAATGTCATCTATTATATAGTGTGCCCATGTGGCCTGGTTTACATTGGAAAAACCACCACTACCCTAAGAGAACGCATGACGAATCACCGAATGTCTATTAGACAGGCTATGGTTGATAAAGGGAAAAATATCCATAGTAAATATGGTGACATGGCCGTTGCTAAACACTGCAGTCTATGGAACCATCAGATCAGTAGCCTGCGTTGGATGATTATTGATGGCTTACCCGTTAAGTCCACACAAAAGACAGACACGGAAATCATTCTTCTAAGACGTGAAGCCAAATGGATACACCAATTGGGTACCTTGGCCCCTCATGGACTAAATGAGCAATGGTCATTACAGTGCTTTTTATGACTTTTATACCTTTGATTAACTTAGAGTCTGACTTGCATGTATTTATCTTACCACACACCACTTATTTTTCCTTTTACCTTAGGCCTTCCGCCCCTTTGGGTCCTATTTTTTAGATAATTTTGTTCGGTCTTTCCCACTATCCTTATTTATTGATCCCAATATAGTCTTATTTGATCATTGTCTTCCTGAGGGCACTTAGCTCCCATCGGACCTATTGTAGTAGGGTTTTAATTATTTGTATTATCTTCTACACCTTTTATATCATACCCTTCTGAAAAAAGCAGCAAAGAATGTTCAAAGTTAGAAATCTTGGCCAAATCTCCAGAAAGAATAAAAAATCCTACTAAATATTGATCTTCTAGATGTCAAAATAAAACGGTAACATACTTGCATCATTGAACACAGACACAGTCAGCCTCCAAGAGAACCAATACGTAACATGAATACGGGAATACAAGTCGAAATCCAATTGGAAAAATCACTTCCCGGAAAGCGTTTTCCAGGAAGTGATTTTTTTTCTTCAATGCCAGAACTGATCACCTAATATTAATCTGATCCCCCAATTTTTGCTTGTGAGATCCATTCCCAAATACTATAAGAAGCTGTCAGTGTGTGTCAGCTTGCTATAGAAGGTACTGAACTGTGATCTGTTTAGAGATCACAGTTCAGCTCCTTACGATGGACCACTAATGAAGCTGGGGGAAGACTAAGAGAAGACCCCAGTGTAGAGAGGAAGGTTTCCTGGCTCCATTATGTGATCTGGATTTTGGGGGTTAAAAAAATCCCCACATCGGTTTTGGACTAAACCGATAGGGGATCGAGGGGGCTAGGGGAAGTATACAGCAGAAGTGCCCAGATCTAAACTTTACTATCTATCACACTGGACACTGGTCCCTTGGTACCTAAAATAGTCACAAGATACCAATAGCCATAAGTAATAGGTAAATTATTCCAAGTATCAAGATCCAGAGAACATAATCTTAATTCAGGTTCCAGGAAACATGGGCAAAGTATGAGAATAGAATAGGAGCCAAACAAGTAAAAAGTTAGTAGGCAGTCAGGAAACTGTGCTTGTAAAATACCTGGTAAACAGTTATGTATATTAATGTACACATTTATGTCAATACGCCACTTTTTGGAGAACTGTGGAAATTCAATTCAAAAGTCTTGTGCACCAGAAAGTTGAAAGAAACATAGCTTGGATTGGTAGTTTAAATGTGTTATAATTAAACATTAATATAATTTATAGACAAAATGAAAACGTACTATTCCAATAAAGTAATTGTTATGCTTATTTATTATTTCTTCTTTGTTTTATCTCAACTTTTTCTTCTTTAAGTGCAATGAGGGATCAGCTATTGCCTTTTACTCAGTTATTGGTTATCTGGGGCTTCTGGCAACTGTTAGTTTTGTTTTAGCATTTTTCGTAAGCTCGGACCTTACCGGCAGTTTTAATGAGGCCAAGTACATCACTTCAGCATGCTGGTCTTCTGCAGTGTTTGGGATCACAATGATCCCGGCCTCATATCTGAGCACCAAAGGAAAAACACTGTGTGTGTGGAGATATTTGCCATATTGACCTCAAGTGCTGGACTATTAGGATGTATATTTATCCCAAAATGTTACATTATTTTATATAGACCTGAAATGAATACAAAAACATATTTGTTAGAAAATAAATCATAGTTATTTAGATTTACTAAGCTAGACTCTGATCTTTATTTCAAACATCATATTAATACACTAACCAACTCCTGTCAGCTTCAAGCATCTCTCACATTTTTCCTTTTCTTTCACACAATGCTATTGAAATTCTAGCTCATGCCCTAATCATATCCCAGTTTAATAACTGTAACATCCTCATTTGTGGTTTACCAAACAGCTGCTTGTTACCACTTCAATCCATCTTAAACTCTGCTACTCAACTCATTAATTTATTCTCTTGCATGTCTAATGCCTCTCTTCTCTGTCAGTCTCTCTGGCTGTCCATCACACAAAGAATCCAGTTCAATCTGCTAACCCTATCCTATACAGCCCCTCCATACATCTCAGAGCTGATCCACGATACCATCCCAGATGCAACCTCCTCTCAAATGATCTTCTCTTTTCATCCACCCTAATCACCTCTTCCCATGCCCACATTCAGGACTTTACTCACACTGCTCCTCGTCTCTGGAACTCCCTTCCTCACTTTATCCATCAATCAACATCCCTTGAAATAATAAAACCTGAAAACTCACCTCTTCAGGCACCATATAACCTGGCCTAGGACACTACACTTTCCATTGACCCAACACGATCCAACCTGCTAACCACTCTCCACTGACAATCTACTTACAGCCTAGCGATTCACTTCACGCCTGATTTCCTCTAGACTGTTACCTCACTGGGCAGGGTCCCCTTTTCTTTTGTATCATGGTATTGCTGTAAATTAACTTTGTCAAACTCTCATTGCTAAATGAACTTGTATTCTTTGTATTCTTTGTATTCTTCATATTAACTCTATGGGACTTATTTAATAAGAGGTACAAAATGTATAGCAACCAACTAGATGATACGGAACCTCTTTACTGGTCTACTGCAGGTAGAAAACATCTAATGACATTGTATTGATGGCTGCAAATACATAACAATATTTTGCACCTTAACATCTTGGCATAATCCCATATCTACTGTATGTAACTAGAATCATCTCTGAAGCAACTCTTAGTTTCTCCTGAGAGAAACTCATGGACTGAAGTAGCAAAGTTAGCAAATTCTCTGACAATACCGGCTCACTGATAGAGATGGACGCAAAACCGAACTCGAACCCAAGTTCGAGCTAAACTTTATGATGTCAGATGAACCGACTATTCAACTAGTTAAATTTTCCAAACTCACGGACTATTTTCAAAAATCCTTGAACATTGCACGCCCGAACGTCGCGATTCTGAAAACCCTGAACGGCCGAGATTCCGGCAATCCCGCGATGTACGAGGTCCCGCAGACCTTGAAAAGGCACCCCCTGGTCCTAAAAGGGACCTTTTCAGGTCTCTTCTGTCTGCCATCTTCTCTTGTACGGCGACGGAGAGATGAAGGCCGCCTACAACTCTGAAGATGTCGCAGTTGGCTACGCTAGAGACGGCTCGCCTCTACCCTGCACACAATTGTCACTGTGTACTGCCCGTGTGACAACTCTACGATCAAGACCCGAGAAAATAGGCGGCGAGGGTTAGATGCACGCATCGGAATATAAGGCGACATGGCTACATCTTATGTTGCCCGGATCTGTTGATGCTCCAAATCCTCAGTCTTTCTTCCTTCTGCCTCGCGCATAAACTTCTTGAGCTCCTTAGAGCGATGAAACTTCGTGTGGCGATCTCTTTGCTTATGTGGGAGGGTTATGTGCGGTGAGCCATGAAAAGGGGTAACCAAGTTCCAATGTTGGACGTTCTGGTTAGATATTTCCAATGCTGGTTTGAGACATCAATATCAGTATCCAACTAGAATGTAACCAATCATATTGGAATAAAAGATTCAAATATGATTGGTTAATTTGTGATCATATGATTTCAAGCATTGAAATCTTAGCCAATCAAAATTGGATTTGGTCCTTCTGCAAACCTATATAAAGAGCTGCAATCCTCCATGGAGCTCAGAAGTCATCGCAGTACATGGCAGAAGAAAGAAGAGGCAAGCAACATTGGGCAGCATCGGCAACATCGGGCAGCCACAGTAAGCCCACCTGGCATTGGCGACTTCAGTGGTGCTTGTGTCTCTAGCTGCGAAGAAAGAAGATGTCGGATCAAGACTCTGGTAACATCGGCCTCATTGAAGACACCGGCGCTGGAGCTACCCCTGGTGGCCACAGGGGTAATTCTACCCCTGGTGGTCACAGGGGTAATTCTCGGGGTTGGTGGCCTCAGTGGAGTTGGTGTCACCGGATGGAAAAAAGAAGACACCACCCAAGGGCTTTTTAAAGAGCTGACGGGGGTCCCGGTTCAAGCAGCGGGGCCCATTAAGCCCCAAAGGACCCTTGTCAGGGCCACAAAGGTCCTTGTAAGGGCCCAGGAGAGGGTCACGGTTTTGAGCCGCGGGACCCCCAAACGTCCAGCCGGTTTGTCGGATGTTCGGCAATCCATAAATAGGCGATTTCGGGAATCCCCGGCCTTTCAGGGATTTTCGAAAGTGGCTGTTCGAGTTTTACCGAAAGTTTGAAAAATTCTCGAACTTTGGATTGAACATTCAAGGATTACCAAATGACTTGAATTTTCGATAGAACATTGACTATAATGGGTCCGTTTTCGGACTTTCCAAAACGGACTGAACTTTATGAAGTTTGCCATCTCTACTCGCTGAACAGTCCCTCCCATGTCAACTAGATACATGGTCAAGCAAGTATGGCTTGGGCTGGTATATCTTCTGTATTGACCCGTGACTCTGCAAGTCAATAAAGGCATGGCACGGAGCATAGGTGAGGGGGAAGTGGTACCGCCATACTGACCCATATTTTTAACCCTTTGCCACAGCAAAATCACCAATATGCCATGATTGGCACATGCTCTCAACTAGAGATGGGCGAAACTCTGAAGTTTTGATCTGTTTTCAGATTTACAGAAGAGCCAAAGATCAGAAAACAAAACTTGCTTTAAAGGGGTTCTGATCGGATTTTTGAGGGTTACTGAACATTCAAGGTTATTTTGGTAACCCTCGAAAATTACCTCAAACTTTTGGTAACCCTCGAAAATACGATCTGAAACTATTTTCGATTTTCTGATCGTATTTTCGAGGGTAACAAACGTTGAAGGTAATTTTCAAAGGTTATTGAGAATAATCTCAAACATTCGATAACCCTCAAAAATACAATCGGAACTACTTTTGAGTTTTTTGATGATATTTTTGAGGGTTGTAAAACATTTAAGGTTATTTTCAAGGGGTTACCACTTTTATACTATAGACTTTATGTATAATTGTGTGGTTATTGAAAAACGTATTGCCCTCCATTAGGCTCATTAAAGATAAGGATCCTTCTGATTGGATAATTTGAAAAATAGGGAGGAACCTGTTATATATTTTTAGCCTGCACGATATGGACTCAATACTAGACCCTGAAGAAGGAGGGCGTGCACCTCCGAAACGTACGTCGGTTCTTTGGAGCTTTCAAGGCAGTAGACATGAAAGCGCATGGAGTTTGTTTAGCAGCAATCAGGACTGTGAGATCCGGCATCTAGATCTAAGGATCCGGACACTATTTTTGGATGCATTGCAGCACAGTAAATTCGGTCATCGAAGCCATCTGTGGTAGCTATACTAATTCAGCTCTCCAGATCATTAGCCAGTGTTAGTCAGCCCTCTATTTGATTAGTGGTGTTAGTCAGCCCTCCAGTTCATTAGCCAGTCCTTTCATTCATTAGCCAGTTTTAGTCAGCTCTCCAGATCATTAGCCAGTGTTAGTCAGCCCTCTATTTGGTTAGTGGTGTTAGTCAGCCCTCCAGATCATTAGCCAGTGTTAGTCAGCCCTCTATTTGGTTAGTGGTGTTAGTCAGCCCTCCAGTTCATTAGCCAGTGTTAGTCTGCCCTTTAATACATTAGCCGGTGTTAGTCAGCTCTCCAGTTCATTAGCCAGTGTTAGATCAAATCATTGATTTATTACTTACTGTCTCTGTTCATGCAGGCCTGCAGCCTGACCACCAACTGTTACCACTTAGCAGGAGGGAGGGGAGAAAGATGAGGCAAAGACCCAGGCACCACAGAGGCAAAGAATTGCCAAAGAGTCTTTGGCAAAGAGTAAGACCCAGTCACTGACGCAGTCGGTCCCAAAGAAAGTGGGACTGTGCCTGCCTGGCTGTGCGACACAGACGCTGCTGCTGCTGCCTGCTGGAAAGGACTGTGACGAGCTCAGGCACTCAGGAGTCCGAGTGTGCTCTAACGGACACAGCCCGCATAACAGTCCATTTGCGCTTTTTCCCCCTTCTTGATGCGCACAAACCGGAAACAGGAGGAGCCTCTGAGGAGGAGGAGGAGTCCGAAAAGCCGGAGAGGAAAGGCTGTCACTTGCATGCAAGTACTCGAGATTCCTTATCTTTATTTATTTGGACACAGATGATCCTTGGGATGGCGGATGCTGGAACAATCCCTCTAGAAAGACAGAGCCCCTTTTGCAGAAAATCAGTAATCCAGCCAGGTCAAGATGCAGGGACAGTGTCTCCCTTATTTACACAAATGCAGGCAGAACGACAGGCTCTCAGGGCTGTGTACCCCTTCAGGAATACAGCACAGCTCTCCCACCTTGCTGCTGGAAAGTCCCAAGAGAGGGAGACTCCCCTTTCCTCTAGCTTTTATAGTCTTAGAAAAATATCCCATCATTCCCTCCAATGTCTCATCTTGATGACCTGGACACAGTGAAGCCACAGACTCATTCTGATACAGATAGACTCACAGGTATTTTTGCCCATACAGCAGGTATATTTCAAGTCAATCCCTACATTCTCCCCCTGCTGAAAAATCTGCCGTCCCGGCCAGAATATGAAAAGTGATAATACATAAATAAAACACCAAGAAAAAATGACGTCTCTCCTGGCCTTCCTGGGACAGGTTACAATGGCATTGCTGTGAAGGAAATAGGTGAACTATATAAATCAAATTAATTAACTTAGCATGAGCATTAATCAGTTCTGCAAAGACACATGATTGAGTTACAATGCTAGGTTTGACTAGAGTGTCTTAAGTAAAGACTGGGGGAGGCTGCCTAACTCGACTCCGCAACTGCCTATGTGGAAGTCCTGGTTGCTCAATGGTAGTTGAAAAGTCATTATTGGAGCCATGCCTAGAAGTTCCTTGACTTTCCTGGTTAATTGGTTCACTTAAAAGTTGGGGGACAAAAACAGGAGTTTCTGGATTAAGGGAACTCCTAGAGGGGGTCCCATATTCACCATCAGAGTTCACTTCTTTTTGGGTATCCCCATTCACTTGAGGAATGGACCAGTCTCCCTGAGCTTGACGATTGCTGTCAGTATCCTGCTCCTCAGGATCATCACTAATCAAAGGTTCTGTTTCTGAATCATACGGATCATCATCTTCCACAGGAACAGGTGCTTGTTGGGGCACAGGTAAGAGATGATTTCTGTGCCAAGATTTTACCCTTCCTTCAGGTCCTTTTATATTATATACAGGAATTCCCGGCAGCTTGCTGACTACTTCAAATAATTCCTGGCGCCAGCGATCAGCCAGTTTGTGTTTAGCACCAACTCCTAAATTCCAATGTAGCACTTTGTCGCCAGGGTATAGCTCTAGATTGCGAATTTTGGCATCAAAACGTCTTTTGTTGCCTGCATTTGTTTTAGCTGCATTTTCCTAAGCTAAACAATTGGCCTTTTGGAGACTTTAATCTTTAAATCGAGCCACATACTGGTAATGGCTCCTATGGCCTACTCCATCTGTAGAGACACCCAGCTGCAAATCTATAGGTAATCGTGCTTCTCTTCCAAACATAAGGTAGTAAGGGGAGAAACCGGTACTGTCATGGCGGGTGGAATTGTAGGCATGCACCATAGCCCCAACATGCCGACTCCAAGAACGTTTTTCACCAAGAGTCAATGTGCCAACCGTATTTAAGAGAGTGCGATTTAACCTCTCTGGTAGAGCATCACCCTCGGGGTGATAGGGGGTGGTGCAACTCTTTTTGACGTTCAGCAAGTGAAGTAACTCTTTGATGAGTGACTCTCAAAGTCCCTCCCCTGGTCAGAATGAAGACGTTTAGGTAGTCCATAATTCACAAAAAATCTCTCCCAGAGGACCTTAGCAACAGTTACAGCTTTTTGATCCTTGGTGGGATATGCTTGTGCATAGCGAGTATAATGATCAGTCACTACAAGGATATTTCCTACACCACTGGAATCATCATCAATACAGAGAAAATCTAAGAATCTAAGAAGATGAAAGAGGCGGATTGCCCACTCTTCAGGCAAATCTGTATTTTGCAATAGAGACTCCAAAGGATTTTTTTTATCTGTAACTTCTACAGTGAAGGATCCAGTATGCTGGCGAATTTCTTTTACTGGATAGCAAGAGGCTATTTGTTGCCAGGGTTGAATAACTACAGGATGAGGAGTGAGATTTTTTACAGTAACTTCATCAGTCATAGGACATCTCTTCCGCCAGTCTTTCCTTTCAGGGAGGATTCCCAGCCATTTTTGGTTACATCTTCAGGGTTTGATTCAATTAGGAAATAATGTCTTTCTCCCCAGCATTCAGGCAACATATCAATAAACACTTGAACATTGCACACTACCCCTGGGGGTATCTCTAGTGGGGTTCCAGGTAGTTTACCAACCCATCCTTGAGTAAACTCTGGCGCAAAGATCTTACACATTTCTTTAACTTCAGGAGACACTTGCAAATCAGATATAGGTGTGGTTCTCTGTTGTTGAAGAAACTTTAAAAATGCCATTTCCACATCTGGAACATTGGAGCCAATAATAACCGGAGATTCAACACCCCCTCTATATAGTGGACTTACATAAGCTATAACTTTCATTGGGGGTCCCTTGTCGGATGTTATCGCAGGGATATGGACCTCTATCTCTATAAACCCATCCATGTGAGCTGGAGCATCCCCAACCTCAAACACAGTCATCTCATCAGCAAGTTTCAAAGGGAGATGTCCAAGGTGTTTACAGTAGAAGTCTCTAGAGATAATGGTGAGCTGTGATCCAGTATCGAAAAGAGCAATAGTCGCCACTCCATTTATGTAGAGAGGGAATAGGCATTTTTGCGCCACACTTACAGAAGGTTTATGACATCTCTTGGTGGAAACATGACCCATCAAGCTACTGGTATAGGGCTCTTCATTTCTTAATGGACATTTTGATGCAAAATGACCTCTTTCTTTACACTTGCAGCAAAGGGGACCTGAAAAATTTGCTGCTTTAACTTTCGGTGTCGCTAATGGTAATTTCAGTAGTTTTGACGGGAAAAGATGTTCATTAACTTCTGGAAATCCACCAGAAATATCTTCATCTTTATTAGTTTTCTTATGCTTTTTAGGGCTGCGTCTGCTTCCTGTTTTTTTACTTCCCCCATCAGTTCGGATAAGGAGGGGACCTTTCCAAGTAACATTACTTTTAGTATAGGGGAAAGTGGGTGATGTGGAAGTAGTCCTCGAACTAGCTGGTTCTTTCTCATAGCATCTACTTGCCTGGGGAGGATAGTCCCATGGTACAACAGGTGAGACAAAGACAATTGCAATCTGTTAATAAAGTTGGACACTTTTTATTGTTGATACAGCTTGTGTGATAATCAGCTTTCAGTTGTTCAAGATCACAATATGGTTCATAATGATCTGATAGGATTTTTATAAAATCCCAGGCAGTAGCACTTTCATGCATGTCTCTGTGTAGATGCACAAACTCTGCAGCTGAAGATCGTAAACTCTCAATAATAGGTTGCCTCTTGCCATCATCAGAACACAACCACTCCTTCAGACACTGCAGAGCATTATACTTCCAGGCTTCAAAACCTTCCTCACCCGGGGTACGGGCAAAATACCAGAAAACACCTTCAGTTTGCGGTAGTGGCCTGATTGAAGTCCCTGGGAGAACATTTCAGTTAATTTAAGCAAAGTTTGGTCAGCAACAGTATCATTTTTTTCTAGGCTGATAGAAGGAGTACATTCTTGTTTTACATAAGATTGGGAAAGATTGGTCTGTCTAGGTGGAATTGGTGGTCTAGGAAAAATAACAGGACACCCTGAAGGGTGAGTACCAACAGGGAAGATGCAATAAGGACCTTTGTTTTCACACATGGCATGTTTCGCTTGGCACAGCAGAACTGCAAATCCTTCTATGCCTGATTTCTTATCGGCTATTATACGTGAGGTCAGTAATGTGTCATGATAGGCAAAAACATCATCTATCAAATTGGCACTTAGGTTGCAGGGAACTCTGTCCAGTGCAAAACTGTGTAGTGGGTTAGCACCTTCCAATAAGGCCCACTGGTAAACTTCTTCTTGAGATATTAGCATTTTGATAAAAGTTTTTACTTTCCGCTTCGGAAATCTCAGCAGTGCCTCCAAATGTAACCCTCTGATTTTACTGTGTAGTGGATAACCTGAGGGGTGGCGCTACCTGTCTCTACAGGGTCCTGAGCCTCCGCTTAATGGGAGAGCGGAGGTTCCGTCTAATTTGGCGTGCCTCCACCCACCCTTGAGAATATAATAACCTCCCCTGGTGGGACCATTAAATAACTTTAGAATAAACACAAAAATAACAGATAATATAACATAGTAAGGACGTTTAGTATAACGTAGGCAAAAGATAATACAAAGCTGAATATATATATAGTGAAATACTGTGAAGTACAATACGATCTTAATAACACATATAACCATATAGCATTACAGTCTCCAGTGTCCAAGTGTCCCTGGGTACCGCTACCCACACCAGTTGCAGGCCTGTGGTTTATGTATTGTAATGTACCTGTTACTTAATGATGCACAGACAGGGAAGTGGATGGCAATGCCTTATCTTTATTCATTTGGACACAGATGATCCTTGGGATGGCGGATGCTGGAACAATCCCTCTAGAAACCAGAGCCCCTTTTACAGAAAGTCAGTAATCCAGCCAGGTCCAGATGCAGGGACAGTGTCTCCCTTATTTACACCAATGCAGGCAGAAAAACAGGCTCTCAGGTCTGTGTACCCCTTCAAGAATACAGCACAGCTCTCCCACCTTGTTACTGGAAGGTCCCAAGAGAGGGAGACTCCCCTTTTCTCTAGATTTTATAGACTTAGAAAAATATCCCATCATTCCCTTCAATGTCTCATCTTGATGACCTGGACACAGTGAAGCCACAGACTCATTCTGATACAGATAGACTCACAGATATTTTTGCCCATACAGCAGGTATATTTCAAGTCAATCCCTAAATTAGATATCTCTGCCCTGCAGTTTGCAGAGATTATACTAAATTGGATATCTTTCCTACAGTTCTGTGTCCTCTGTATTATCATTAGGGGTACAAGATTAAAAAACTCTCAACAAACATCCTGGCTACCGATATCTGTGAAGCCGTGCTTTGGTGTATACAAGAGAGGGAATTTAACGCGTTTCGCTGCTTGAGTTTGTTCGCAGCTTCCTTAGGAATCAATACCTTTGTTTCTATTTTACCTTCCTCACAATACATTCCGCATCTATTGACCCAACCATCTCCAATAACCACCCCTAAGTGACCGGTGTTTTACTTGTACATACTGGGGGGTCTTTTCAGTGTCAACAAGTCTAGAAATGCATCTGCGTGTCCACCAGGGAAACCTCTGTGATACCCACCAATGCTGTGCAATTCAGTTTATTTTGCTTTGCATTTGTCGCAGTATAAAGTACAAACAAGAAATAAAATGCCTGAAAAGCAGTGAATATGCCGAGCTAATCAGGGTGCCTTAAGCATATTACCCCTGGTTCCTCTTCCCAACTCAAACTTCCCCTCAACCCCTTTTGCATTCATCTTTACTTAATTGAACAGCGAATAGACAGGGGACCATGAAGTTATAGTTAGTTCTTGGAACAGTACTAAGATGATCAAGGTTACAGTAGGTATTCTCTGTACATGCCAGTGCACTAATCGTTAGCCCTTGGCCTTGTTATATACAGCCTACCCTGGTTGGTAAAGTAATATTGGTTATACATGTTACCACAGTCTCAGACCAATGATTTCTACTGTATATTAGTTCAAATTTTCCAAACATATTGGGGTCTGTGCTTTTAATCTCCAGCAGCCAATGAGATGTGTTTCTATTGCCAAACACAGTTTTCAAATCGAATCTTGAATTTTTGATTTTCTAATATTCGTTTTTTGATGATAAATTTAACATTTTTATATTCACAAACTTGCCAATTCTGAAGCAAAACCTGCACTTGTGAATGTTTGTTAGTAGGCCCCAGACAGCTGCTAATAATTATAAATGTATAGGGAAGATATCTGGAACCACTTGGAACCTGTAAGAAAATGGGTGGTTTCTGTTTTTGTGAAGATAGCCTTACAACAAACACCAGCCTTCTGCCATTGAAGAGTGGGGGGAATGCTGGGAGTAGGCAGTGTCGGACATTCTAATAAACACAATGAGCCAGAAGGAGTAAGAAAGATATGTAATTAAGTGATAATAAAGATATAAAATGTTAGCTGGGCCCCTAAACCTATGCTGGTGGGCCCCTAGTTTCAGTTCCTGGTGGACCCCAAAATTCCAGTCCGACACTGGGAGTAGGCTGCAGTTTTGGGCCAATTTTGATGAGATAAAGGCTTTTGGGTTGTTATATCTATAATAGCAACATAGTAACATTGTAATTGAGGTTGAATAAAGACATACATCCATCTAGTCCAACCTTTATACCCTACCCATAATGTCTGTATAACAGTTACATAGTAACATAGTATTGGAGGTTGTATAAAGACATACGTCCATCTAGTCCAACCTTTATACCCTACCCATAATGTCTGTATAACAGTTACATAGTAACATAGTATTGGAGATTGTATAAAGACATACGTCCATCTAGTCCAACCTTTATACCCTACCCATAATGTCTGTATAAAAGTTACATAGTAACATAGTATTGGAGGTTGTATAAAGACATACGCCCATCCAGTCCAACCTTTATACCCTACCCATAATGTCTGTATAACATTTACATAGTAACATAGTATTAGAGGTTGTATAAAGACATACGTCCATCTAGTCCAACCTTTATATCCTACCCATAATGTCTGTATAACAATTACATAGTAACATAGTATTGGAGGTTGTATAAAGACATACGTCCATCTAGTCCAACCTTTATACCCTACCCATAATGTCTGTATAACAGTTACACAGTAACATAGTATTTGAGGTTGTATAAAGACATACGTCCGTCTAGTCCAACCTTTATACCCTACCCATAATGTCTGTCTAACAGTTACATAGTAACATAGTATTGGAGGTTATATAAAGACATATGTCCATCTAGTCCGACCTTTATACCCTACCCATAATGTCTGTATAACAGTTATATAGTGACATAGTATTGGAGGTTGTATAAAGTCATTCGTCCATAATGATATTATGTGTCTGATTATCTGTAGAATGAAAAGTAGGCTTCCATAATAACTCTCTTAAAGGGCCACTGTGCTCTCTATATATGCATCCTCTATTTCCTTGCTACACTGCCTGATATGACATCACCAGACTATCTGCACCACCTCCTGGATTGGAGCATGCTCACTGCTGCCTTGACTGCTGAGAATTTTTAATTTACATACCAGAAAAGCAAAAATCAACATTATAATTACCCAGAAGTCTATTTTGCCCTTGTTTGCTTAATGAGTAATGTAGTTCTGTAGTTCTTAATCGAATCCTTGTAAATCTTATTTTACACAGAAGCTGTCTTTTTACACATGAATACCAATATTAAATATAGGCAGTGGCATGCAAATAGTATGTTAGAATTTCTGCCATGCCATGACTTTCCTTTACTATTAGAAATTGTTGGAAAGTGTTTGACCAGATAAAAACAAAATCCGATTTCTGGCTCAGTAAATAAAAATAGATAAACTATAAAGATTTTTTAGACAGGATATACTTCAAAAAATTATCAATAGAGAACTACCCAGCATTCCACTCTAAGGGTCTTTGAAACAGCCAGCGATTAAAATTAAATTCCATAGGAACTAAAATAGGAAACAGGAACCAATCAGAAAACAAATTAAAAAACAAACAGGGAGCAGATAGGCTAGGTCAAATTCCATCATACTTACAACCAATGGAAAGCAGCAATGTATTAGCCAATACCATCTCTTACCCCTGACAATATTTCAGGTTTGCGTCTAGGAGACACTACCAAACAATGATAATATTTTAGGTTTGTGTCTAGGAGACACTATTAAACATTGATAATATTTTAGGTTTGTTTCTAGAAGACGCTTGTGAAGGTTCTCATTCATCCGGTCATGTAATCTGTTGTATTCAATTAGATCAACTGGACTTGAAGTTTAGTTCTTCAAGAACTAAACTTCAAGTCCAGTTGATCTAATTGAATACAACAGATGTTTCTAGAAGACAGTATCAAACAATGATATTATTTTTGGTTTGTGTCTAGGAGAAACTATCAATTAGGGATAATATTTTAGGTTTGTGTCTAGGAGAACGATCAATTAGTGATAATATTTTAGGTTTGTGTCTAGGACACACTATCAATTAGTGATAATATTTTAGGTTTGTGTCTAGGAAAACTATCAGTTAGTAATAATAATTTAGGTTTGTGTCTAGGAGACACTATCAATTAGTGATAATATTTTAGGTTTGTGTCTAGAAGACACTATCAATTAGTGATAATATTTTAGGTTTGTGTCTAGAAGACATTATCAATTAGTAATAATATTTTAGGTTTGTGTCTAAGAGAACTATCAATTAGTGATAATATTTTAGGTTTGTGTCTAGGAGATACTACCAATTAGTAATAATATTTTAGGTTTGTGTCTAGGAGAACTATCAATTAGTGATAATATTTTAGGTTTGTGTTTAGGAGAACTATCAATTAGTGATAATATTTTAGGTTTGTGTCTAGGAGAACTGTGATAATATTTTAGGTTTGTGTCTAGGAGAACTATAAATTAGTGATAATATTTTAGGTTTGTGTCTAGGAGACACTATCAATTAGTAATAAAATTTTAGGTTTGTGTCTAGGAGACATTATCAATTAGTGATAATATTTTAGGTTTGTGTCTAGGAGAACTATCAATTAGTGATAATATTTTAGGTTTGTGTCTAGGAGAACTATCAATTAGTGATAATATTTTAGGTTTGTGAATAGGAGACACTATCAATTAGTGATAATATTTTAGGTTTTTGTCTAGGAGAACTATCAATTAGTAATAATATTTTAGGTTTGTGTCTAGAAGACAGTATCAAAAAATTATAAAATTTTAGGTTTGTGTCTATAGGTTTACTTAACTATCTCACACTTATTGGGAAAATTAAATCTCAACTTAAAGCGGAAGTTCAGTGCAAACACATATGCTTTTCAGAATAAAGAGCAGTATTTATCCATCCCAATGACCTTAACCTGCCCATTCAGCATTGTGTCTGTGTATAAATAAATGCCTCTGAAATACTGACTTCCTGTTTGCAGGACCCCTAATAGAGACCGTTATGGTCTTGCCCTTGACCCAGCGCCTGGGTTGATTCAGTTGCTCAGTAGCAATCTGAGCATGTGTGACCCATCCAACAGCCAATCAGTAGAAATTACTGTTAGGGGCATTTCAAGATAGGGTGCATGCTGGGAAGAAGAAGGACCGTTACAGAACCAGAAATGTCAGCTTACTAATGTCAACAGCAGGGTACAGCAAAGTGTATGAAGCCAACTGATTTTTCAAAATGGTAGAGAATATGTAGAATAAATAAGTATGCATTACACAAACTAACAATTTAACAAATATTGATAATTTCCACTGAACTGTCCCTTTAATGACTTGCCAAATGTACCAGTATCTCTTATAGGTAAAAATTAAATCACTAAAATGATGACTCCCCCGCAATTCTTATTTCTCTTGCATTCAATCAAGATCCCAATCCTAATTTATGTAGGATAAAACTTCTAAAGTGCTTATGGGACGTTTAACCATAAAGGGTTTATACAGTATATTTTTTGGCCATCCTTATTTATTGATGGATAAATAAGATATGTAAACAAAGAAGATTTCTCTGTACATGTCCAGAGATTCCAGTCTAAAAATAAATATTATCAAACTTCCTACCATAACCCCTCTTATTATGTATTATTATTATTATTATTCACATCAGGACCTGGCCTGAAGAGCTTACAATCTAATCACTTTTATTTGACACATACAACCTATCAGATTGTCTTTATGAATGTGGGGGAACCCGGAGTGCCCGGAGGTAACCCACACAAGCACGGGGAGAACATACAAACTCTTTGCAGATGTGTCCAAGGGTGGAATCGAACTCACGACTTCAGCTCTACAAGGAATCTGTGCTAACAACTGAGCCAATATATATTTACTAAACTTCCAAGTAATTTTCAAAATGTTACTTGATGAAAAGAACCAAGTTCAAAAATTCTGTTTAATGTTACAATGGGAGGAAGAACTTCAACATTACTCAGTCTGTAGCAAAGGGGTAAAGCATTTATAATTCCTTTTAAACTATCCAAATGTGTTCAACATTAGAAATGAGCTAAAAATAAAGTTCTCTCAAATTTTACAGAAACCCTATGACAGTTTTCACCCACTCCACATCAAGAAAGGTATCATATATAGCCAAGCAAAAAGATACCTCCAGATATGTTCAGAGCCTGATGAGAGAGACAAACATCTATGCACTTGGGAGATCATTTCAACAAAGGGATATCCAGCTAGAACCATTACTGCAAACACGAACAAAGCTTTTGAGGCCAAAATTTGCAAAAGAGGATTAACTCCCACAGAAGTAGCATCACCCACCATGATGAGGATAGGAACTGTTTCCCTGTATGACACCATTCCCAGCCTGGACACATCATGGAAAACTTCCTGGTCCAAATCTTAAAGGGACATTTTAGCAACACCCAGGAAAGAAAAGCATCTGAAGCTAAAATGATCTTATTATTTGAACAATGGTTTGAAGCAGGACATGGGATTCCTTTCACATTATCAATAATTGACTTTAACATCCTAGCTCCCCCTTACCATTTTTAAACATTTTTTTTATATATTTTTTTTTCTGTTTTGCCCCTTTTTTTTCTTCTATTCCCCCTTCTCTCCTCTCCTTCCTTGCTCTTCCACCCCCATCCTATTCTCATTATCACTTCACTATTCTGTTATCTCTCCTATTTTATTACCTCTACACTTTCCTTGTCTCATCATGCTTCTTACTGTGTTTTTTTTTGGGGGGGGGGGGGTTCTTGGGGGTGGGGTTGGTCAACCAATGGAAAGCAGCAATGTATTAGCCAATACCACTGTAACAAGGGGGTTACCTGCTCGGGGTCTCTCTTTGGTCCCGGCTCTCGGCGCGCGGTGACGTCACGTATCCACACACCTTTTCGTGTTTGCGCATCCGGCCGGTCTGCCCCCAGTGCTGTGCGGACATGCACAGGCACTGCTGCATACCTCCTCCGCTCCTCTTAATCATCAATTGGTCGGAGGAGGGTTAGTTAGTTTGTTAATTCACCACTTCCTACTTCCTCCGCCCCTCCAGCTTTCCCATTGGATGGATGAGGGCTCGTTAAGTTTAAACTATCCTATCCCCTTCACATATCTCTGTCCTCCTTTTCCCATTGGTCCCTCTGCATTATTTATACCCATCAGCCCTTAGTATCCCCGCCCTATATAGCGGTTTAGTTTACTATCCTTGCTCGTGCTTTATCTGTGATTTCCTGTTACTGACCCCTGCCTGTTATTTTGACTCTGATCCGTATCTGCCTGTCCTGACCTCTGCTCTGTTCCTGACTACGCTTTTGCCTAGCCCTCTGTACCGTGCCTGGCGGCCTGACTTCTGGTTCTGACCTATTGCTCTGTTCCTGACCCTGTTTTTGCCTGCTCCTTGTCTGTACTGTGTATTTTTGGTCTCTGACCTTCGTTCTGGACTTCTCTCGTATTCCCAGCCTCAGTTTGGATACCTTGCACTCTAAGTCCAGGGGGCAACCGTGTTCGGTGAGGCGCATCTAGCCTCCCGGCAAATGGGGGCTTGTCTATTGGCGAAGATAGTGGTTGTAGATAGGGGGAATTCGGGCTGAAGGAATACGAGGAGATCCGGAGCCTTACATTATATCGGGCCATGGAAGACATTTAGGAGCAACTACGCCTCCTAACTGGGGCCGTAAACCAACTGGCCCAACAAGTGGCAGCCCAGGAAAAACGCCAGGCCTCGGTGCCTCCTCCGGTGGCCCCAAGTTTCCATTGCCAGAAAAGTTTGACGGCAATCGGCAGAAGTTCCAGAACTTTAAAGACGCCTGTCTGCTATATTTTTGGATGCGACCCATGTCTTCAGGTTCAGAGATGCAGAAGGTGGGTCTTGTTGTTTCTGTTTTACAGGGGGATCCTCAGACTTGGGCCTTTGGGCTGGCAGCAGATAATCCTGCCTGGTCCTCTGTAGAGAGCTTTTTTGAGGCATTGGGAGTCTTGTACTCGGACCCTGATTTAGTTGAGTCAGTAGTGGCCAAATTAAGCACCCTTCGTCAAGGACGACTGGCGGTGGAAGAATATGCTTCAGAGTTTCGCCGCTGGGCAGTAGCAGTTAAGTGGAATGATCCTGCCTTAAAGAGTCATTTTGAGTCTGGGCTATCTGAGTCAGTCAAGGATGTCCTGGTCAATCATCCTGTTCCCAAACTCTAGATGAGTCTATCCAGCTGGCCATACGGATAGACGACTCAGAGAATGACGACAAGGTAAACTCCTTCCTGCTAAATTCAATTCTCCAGTTTCTTCTAGTCCCTCGATTCCTCGTTCTTTACCTAAAGTCTCTTCCAAGGAACCTATGCAATTGGTTTCATCTCGACTTTCAGTGGAGGAAAAGAACCGGAGACGGTCGGCTGGTCTGTGTCTGTACTGCGGGGAACTAGGACACAGGGTGCCTGCACCTGCCCCAGTAAGAATCCGGGAAACTCCAGCACCTAGAGGGGTCAGAGGAATCTCCTCTAGGTGGTCAGGTAATTCCTCAACTTTCTGATAAAATTATGTTACCTGCAAGTTTCATTTGGTTCTCTTAACAAAATGACCCAAGCTTTTGTTGATAGTGGGGCAGCTGGGAACTTCATGGATATTACTTTCGCTAACCTTTTGAAAATTCCAGTGACTAAGATGTACGAACCTGTATATGTGAAGGCCATTGACGATTCCCTACTGCAAAAGGGAGAGCCCTTAACTGTAACCACTGATGTAGTTCTAAAAATTGGGGTTCTACATTCCGAGCTTATCAATTTTTTTGTCCTTAAGCTGCCTACCACTCCTATTATCCTAGGATTGCCTTGGCTTAGGAAGCACAATCCACCTATTTTTTTTTTTTTAACATTAATGTTTGTTTTTAGTTTCAAGTAAATAAATACATACATGCATGTATAATTGTACATTCCTATACATTTCGTATCTATCAATCTTAATACATTAATGGGGAGGGGGGTATGTGGGTAGGGAATGGGGGACAAAAGGGTTTCTCCTTTGTGGGGGGGGGGAAGCAGATTTTTCAATTGTTTCTCAACAATTATTGGGCTGTTTCAGACTTTGGGTATATTTTGCTTCTTCTTGTTTTTCTTTTCTTCCTTCTTTTTCTATTAGCAGTGTCTTCTTATTTTTCGGGTTTGGTTGTTTACTAAGTCATTGATATCCGTGTACCACCATTCCCATTGTTTATAGAATCCTTCAAAGTTGTTTTGTGAGATGTAAAACATTTTTCCGTAATGCATGTTTTTAGATAGTATCATTTGTGTTTCTTTTATTGTAGGTAAATGTTTTCCATTTTTGGACTATTAGTGATTTTACTGCGGTGAGTATATGAAATATTAATGTTTTTTGGTTATGTGGTAGTTCTGTTATTCCTTTATTAAGTATTGCTAGTTGGGGTGCTAGCGTAAAGTTTATTTTGAATATGTTTGAAATCATGTTTTGAATTTTGTTCCATGTTTTTTTTATTTTGAGGCAGTTCCACCATATGTGGAAGAGTGTTCTTGTGTTTCTGCATAGTCTCCAGCATTCTGGGGATGTGTCTTGATACCATTTTGCTTTGAGGTATGGTGTTATGTGCATTCGGTATAGTATTTTTCTGTTGGTTTCCCAGTGGGTTGTGCATTTGGATAGTTTAAATGAAGTTATAAATTCTGCTTCCCATTGGTTTTCCTCTATTGAGATTTGTAGGTCTTCTTGCCATTTTGATATGAAGTTAAATGTTTTATGGTCTTGTGATTCTGTTAGTATTTTATAAAATTTTGATATTCCTTTTTTTGTGTAAGTTGTTTTTGTAAAATATTCGCCTATTGGTAAAGGATTTATTGTTTGGTATGTTTTGTTTTTGTTTATGAAGCTGTGTATTTGTAGATATTTATAGAATTCTGTTTTGGGTAGATGGTGTTCTCTTCTGAGCTCATTATATAGTATTGGTATTTCGTTCTTAAATAGGTAATCTAAGTTGAGGATTCCCCTGTTTTTCCAGTTTTGGAGTTTTAAGTCTGGGATGACTAGTTCTAAGCTTATTATATCTGTATATTTTATTATGGATTTTATCCAATTGTCTTTTTTTGTTGTTGTTTTCCAGGTTTTGATTGTTTGTTGTATGATAATATTTTGGATTGATTGTTTTAGTGGTTTTAAGAGTATTGCTCCTTGTAGTTGTGATAGGGATTTGATTTCTGGATTTTGTTTTTGTATTATATTTAATTCTATTGTTGTCCATTTTTTGTTATGGTCATTTGTCCACCAAGATTTTGTTTGTTCCAGTATTGATGCCATGTGGAATTTATTAAAGTTAGGGAGGGCTAGTCCTCCTTTAGCTTTGGGTTTCATTAGTGTTTCGTTTGCTATTCTAGTTCTTTTATTGTTCCATACAAATGTATTTATAATAGATTGTAGTTGTTTGAAGAATTGGTTGGGTATGTCAGTTATTATTGTTCTCATTAGGTATAGTATCCTAGGTAGGATATTCATTTTTATAATCGATATTCTTGCATACCAAGTTAAGAAGTTGTTGGACCATTTGTTTAGCTCTTTTTTAATTGTATTTAATATTTCTAGAAAATTGTTTTGATACAGTAATGAGGTGGGTTTCGTTAGTTCTATACCTAAGTATGTCATTGATGTGTCGGCCCATGTGTTTCGATATTTTGCTTTTAGTAGTAATTTTAGTGTTAATGAGATGTTGTAGTCTAGTAGTATGGATTTTTGTTCGTTGATTTTGTAGTATGAGAGTTTAGTAAAATTTTCCATTATTTTTTTTTATATTATCAGTGATTTGATTGGGTTTGTTATAGTTAGTATAATATCATCTGCAAAGAGATTTAGTTTGTATTCCTGATTACTAATTTTTATTCCTGTTATATCTTTGTTTTCTCTAATTAATTGGGCCAGTGGTTCTATTATTAGTGCAAAAAATTAAGGGTAATAATGGGCATCCCTGTCTTGTTCCGTTTGTTATTTGGAAGGGTTTTGATTGTATGTTTGATATATATACTATAGTTGAGGGTTTTGAATAAAGTGATAATATAGCTTTCAGGAATTGTTCTTTTATTCCGTATTTTTTTTTAGAGTTTTCTCCATGTATGTCCAATTGACTCTATCAAATGCCTTTTCGGCGTCTAATGTAAGGAATATTGAGTGTATATTGTTATTTTCCACCCAGTTTACAAGGTTTATTGTTCTTCTTGTGGCATCATATGGTTGGCGTTGTGGTATGAAACCTACTTGATCTGGGTCTATCAGGTCTGGTAGGAGTAGTGATAGTCTGTTAGCTAAAATTTTTGAGTATATTTTTATGTCTGACTTGATTAATGATATTGGTCTGTAATTTGTAATTATTGATGGGTCTTTTCCTGGTTTTAGAATTGGTATTAGTAGGGATTGAATCATTTCTTCTGGGAATTTGCCTGATCTAATTGTTTCATTGTACATTTTGTGTAGGTTTGGGTTTAGTATTTAGTTGTATGTTATGTAATACTCGTTGATGAAGCCATCTTGCCCTGGTGATTTGTTTTTTTGCAGATTTTTGATTGTTTGTTGTATTTCTTGAATTGTGATTTCTTTATTCAATATTTTGTTGTCTTCTTCTGTTATTGTTGGTAATTTTAGTTTATGTAAGAATTGATTTATTTCTGTCTCTGTAGGTATATGTATCTGTTTGTTATTTTTTAGGTTGTATAAGTTTTGGTAATATTTGCTAAATTCTTGTTATATGTTTAGGGTTTATTATTTTTTCATTTTTTTCGTTGTATATATACAGTATGCTATTTTAGTTTTGAGGGACTTTGTTTTTAATTTTTCTGCTAAATATTTGCTTGTTTTGTTTTCTTGTGAATAGTGTATTGCTCGTAATCTTTTTATTTGTTTTTCGAATTTATATAGATCTAGGTTATGTAGGTCTTGTCTTAGTTTGTCTAGTTCATCTCTAGTTTGTTTTGTTTGTGCGATTTTATGGGATGATTCTAATTTTCTGATTTGGGTGAGTAAGTTATGTCTTTGTTTTTCTCTTTGTTTGTTTTGTGTGGATGAGATTTGTATTATCATTCCTCTTATATATGCTTTATGTGCATTCCAAAGGGTGTATGTGTTTATGTCTTTTGTATTGTTTATTATAAAGTATTCTTTAATGTGTTCTTCAATTTTTTTTTTTTTTTTTTTTTAATCATTCAGTTTTTATTGAAGAGTTTTTATAATACAGTTCAAATCAAATCAAATAGGGTCAAATCAAATCAAATCAAATAAAATATCACATTGAAACATTGTAACATATCAATATATAATATACTGTAGGGAGTGGGTAGCAGTAAATAAAGTAACCAAAAGTAAATTTCAGCGTGTGTCTCCCCAGCTGCCGTTTTGAGTATTTCATTCTTGCTTGGTTATCAGATTTTAGCATATTTGAGCCAAAGCATCTTATTCTTTATTGATATAGAGATCTATTGTCGGTATACCAGTATTCCCACTTCTTGTAGAATTTGTGAAAATTAAGTTGGGTTATGGCATATTGTTTCTCATACTGCATATTGGTATTGAGGTTTCTCAGTATGAGTGTGATATTAGGGATTTTAGTGGATAACCAGTTTCTGGCAATAAATTGAGTAATAATTATAGTAGTATGGAAAATAATGGTTTGTTGATTGCTGGGAAACTGCTGTAGGTCTATCATTAAGAGGGCCAGTTCGGGAGTGAGGGTGATTTGTTTTTGTAATATTGATGATAATACTAGTTGAGTTTTATTCCATATTTTTCTGATTTTCCTGCAGGTCCAGAATATGTGAAGAAGTGTTCCTCTGGCCTGTCCGCACCTCCAACATATTGGTGAGTATTTAGAGTTCCATTTTGCTAGAATTGTTGGGGTTCTATAATATCTCAACAGTATTTTTCTTGTTATTTCCCAGTGTTGTGAGCATCTTGAGAGTTTGATGGGGATGTTGGCTGCATCTGACCATTGTTTATCATTGAAGGTTTTTCCCAGTTCTTCCTCCCATTTTATATGTGGTCTGAGTTTGGTAAATATATTTTTGTTGTTGATCAGGTTGTAGAAGGTTGTTATTCCTTTGGGGGGGGGTTCACTCTCTCTCCTCCTCTCGCATTCGCCTGGTGACAAATCCCCACATTAATACTGTTCACATCTAGACTGTTATCCTAACCTTTATACTCTCTTCCCTCTCTTCTCCTACTCTCGCTTTGCCTGTACATCCATTTAACTTTCACATTAGACTGTTATCCTACCTTTATAACTCTCCCTCTCCCTCCCTCTCTCGCTTCTCTCTGGTGACAATCCATTAACCTTTCCCGTCTGAAACTGTTTCCTACCTTATCTCTCTCCCTCTCTGTCACTCCGGCTTCCCCCTGTGGACATCCATTTATACTTTCACACTAGACGTCCGCCTACCTTTCTGAGCACCAGCACAACAAATGATTTGTGTAATCCATCCTTATCCTCCCCCCAGTTTATCTGGAGTTAGTCCCACCCACTTGTAAGCTCTTCATTCAGTGCATGGATCATAACTTGCTGCAAAAAACTTATATCCATTTATCCATAATATATTATAGATATATTTATTTTTTTGGGGGGGGGGGGCTTTATTTTGTTATTTGGCTTGACAAAGGCCTCACATACAGGCCGACACGTTTGCCCCAGGTTTTTTAATGGGCCATTAAAGGCGTTTTTGATTTGAAATAAAAGAGTGCACGGGAATATTCCCCTTTTTCTTCAAAATATTATATATATAATAATAAAGATTTAGTGTGGTATAGAGCACTCACTTAATTATCAGTATTGCCCTTGTGCTACTGATGGAATTTTAAATATACTTATGGTAATCAGTCGCAGCACATAAGGACTTTGCTTTCACTCTTAAAATATATAATTCACACATATTCAGTGCTGTCAGAGGGGTAGTACAGCTCAAACCGAAGGAGAGGCAAGTGAATTTTCAATCTACTGCGGTAACACCCCTTACTGATGATCAGAGTGGGGCCCTGTCCAAGCGGTTGGGGGGTTTTTGTGCACGCAAAACTTTGTGAGTAACAAACGTGGGCCGATTGATATTGATTTATAGAAATTTTTTCGCAATCCCATGCGACTTAAGCGCCTTCTTTGCCTCCAAACCCTGAATTCAATCAAGTCCCCATTGAATCAAACTGGGGACTCGTGTACTCTGTTAGTGACTTTGGTATCACTAAGAAGATACCTTTGTTTCACCCACTTCTATTCTTTCTTCAGCTCCCGTTGAGATCTTTATCAACAATTCCTGAAGGAAACCAAATAAATGTATATTGTGATCCGGAAAAATAGTTTTGTTATATTTCCAACAGGGGAGAAGAAGCTTGAATGATCTGGCCATGATAGCAGGATATTCCATCTCACCCCTCTCCAATAGGTGGGTGGTATGTTATTCTGGACACCAGCCTATTATTGGTTTTTGGAGATCAACAACAGCTTTCGATCTCCCAGGTTTACTGTAAATTATCCTCTTGATCCATTGACCGTGATTAAAATCCATGCAGTGATTGTTGCAGTATATGTTTGAAAAAATGTGGCTGATACTGATGATAGAGAGAACTTGGTTGTTCCCATTTTCCAGGACCCAAACATGTGTTATACTCTGCCAAAAATACATAAAGATCCAGTTTTTTTTAGGCCACCGGGGCGCCCCACTTGTAAAATCCACAAGGGAGGTATCTTAAGAATAATTGTGGTCCTGGTGTTAGCACCATATCAGTGGTTAGCTTGGGAGAGAAGGCCTGGGGCCACATGGTAGGGACTCTGGCCTGGCTCAAGGAAACCGGCCCGACTACGCCGCAAGATCCTAATGTTAGCGTTAGTGGGACGGTGCAGAGTGAATTATGATCGGATAGTTGGCTGGTGGGGTCTCTGTCTCAATTTCTGAGGTTGCAGCAATCAAGATTTAACCCCAGAGGACCCGGCGTTGATACTGGCGCACGTTTGGATGTGGCCAGTCTTTCAAGCGTGGCTCTACATCATGATCGCCACCAACGTAGCAGGACTACATGGTAATATTATTGACAGAGGGCGGACTTCCGCTCGTGACGGTATGGAGCATTACGCAGAAAGAATATAGGGGAAGTTTTCGTCATCTTCCTGGCTCAGAGAAATTTATTTGGTCTGGGAGATGGTGTTAGAACTTATACTCATCAGAACTATTTTAGATTTAAGGTAGATTCTATTTGGGACATTTGTACATTGGACCAAAGCGACTGGGTGGTCCAATGCCAGGCCCCCGCCTATGCCACTACCTTTATGAGCTTGTCATTAGGAACCGTGACACGTCCTATCAAAAGTGATGAATCTCTACACAGGAGGACTGTGGCCTGGGTGGAGATCCACTGAAATGTACAGTGACTGATCTTGTCATTCGATGTATGTTGTGCATGTCAGCAGGAACACGGGACTCATACTCAAAGGGAAAAGCTGAAGAGTCTCGGCCGTGTGCTGGGCTGGGAGCTAATCCCCATGCGGCACGTGACTGTTTACTGCATTTACGTCGGCCTCTGAAAACATATCTCATGGTGTGTGAGTAACACGGTGGGGGGAAGTGCACTGGGGGGCTCAAAAGGTGGTGACTGGGAGGAAAACCCCAAAAGTGGCTAAAAGAGTTGACAGGTGGCTGGGTTGTAAAGGCCATGAGGGGGGACACACCACATATACTGCGGTACCACACAGACACAAGATCCAAAACGTCAGGAAGGACACACTGGATGGCAAAAAAGTCAACACCACAAATGTGAACAGGCGATACAGTCTACTGTCAAACTAAACGGTAGAGGTGAGGATAACAAGAACCAGAGGAGAGAGAAAGGGGGCTGCCACTCCATGTAAGCAATGAGGAAAGGGGACCTCTAGTTCAGAATGTGGAGCGCTCGATAACAACATTGAACTAGAGAACACGGCTACTACCCTAGAGGCTAGACTGGCAAGGAGGATGATTGGGTTGTGACCCTCTACCTAGACCCATAGGTCTCCACGTGAGCATGGGATTAGTCGCAACTTGGCTAGTACAGGACACTCTACCCAAGATTGGTCATGCCTCTTCTCCCTCCTACATACGCCCTCTTACTTACTAAAGGGAGCGCACCAACGTATGAGTTTCTTCTCGATGATAGGAACCACTAAAGAATGTGGGCTTTGGTTGGGCTAGAGTGGGAGTAGGGGGATGTTTCTGTGTATGGGGGGCATCTGTTGCAAAATGGTTTTGAGGGGCTATGAACTTTACCTCCATCCCAAACCAGGAAAGTTTTTTAAGCACATTGGACAATTACCTGCAAATCAGGTATACGTGGTTTATGTCTTGGTCTCGCCCGTGTGGCCTCCTGCTACGTGAGAGTGACAAACAAAGCATGAAATTTAGGCTCCAACAGCACTAGTCCTTCAGCCCGACTCGGCAGAACAAACTTTCCCGTACCGACTCATTCTTGCGAAGGCATTCGCTTGCCACCCAACAATTGTCATCTTTGGAGAGCAATCAACTGGGACCTTTAGGATGGGGGATGCCGCCATTGCCTTAAAAGTAGGGAGTCTGGTGGATTCGGACTTTGCCAAAAGCTTCGCCCCCAATTAGGTCTGACTAGGGACTACGTTATATGATTTCTCTTATGATGTAGATGTGTTTCTTTCCCAGATACACCACAGGGGTCACGTAACTCTTCTGTATCCCTTTCATGCATAGCATTGTAATTGAATTGATGGTCACTTCCCTGTTTCCAATATTAACTGCTATTCCATGTGTGCTCAATCTCAGGCTTTGTTTGACCGCTGAGAAAGGAGTTTCCTCGCAACATCTGCATTGTGGTTCCCGCCCCACTGCATAAGTCTTTCCTACGCATCACACCACGCTGTCGTCTCTTTGATGCTTCCTGACACTACCAGTTTTTTATTTACTATATATATATATATATAATGATAATACTATTAGATGTATACGTTATTACTGGTCCCAAAAATAGTGGACTTGAATTAAGACATCATGACTGGAAGCCCCCCAATGGGTTAGCCTAAAGCATGTGACCGTGGAGAATGTTGAGACACTTCACTTCCCGAAGTGTCCTCGTTTTTTATTCCTTACAAGACATAATCCAATACAAACATACAGGCCCCGCCCCGATTATCGGCACGCTCAAGGTTCACTTTTCCCAGCCATGTAGCATGTTATCTGGATTCACGTTTCTCACAGCCTATAGTACAAAAAATGCACCATTATATAAGAGTACAGCCCAATTGCAGTGAGAGTAGATGATCCAAGATAATATCGACATGCGCTATCAACATGACCTCATGACAGTTATGTCACAAGAGCTTATATACAGTGATCCCCTCATTTACTGCTCTGTCTTCGTGCGAGATTTGGATCGGACAGCTCTCTATAAAAGCTCAGACCACAAAACCGCCTACCGAAATTTCTAAGGAGCTACTAGAATATGAATTATCTCCCAACTATTGTTAGGTTGTGGCAATAACCTTTATAAACACATCTCTGGAAGCGTCGTAGGAGTCTCCTAACTGTTCCTCCGCAACAGAAAAAAAACCTACCGGCTCTCTCTCATGAAATTATGTCCTCCGAACTTTCTAGAAAAATACATTTTGGTGACAGATCATCAACAACCAGCATACATCATTTACCTTCCGTTATTACGAGATCTGTTTGTTATGGGAGGGCACCAGAATCGGAAGCCAAAGGTTTGTATCGATATTATGACATCTCTTGATACTCCCATTAAAATTGACAGCCCATATCGATACAACATCAGTGGACATTTTAGAATCAAAAAATCTTATTTCGGAGAATATAAACTACACACTACATATCAGAAACCAACTGATAAAAATTCTGTCTTGTCATTTCAACAGCTGTCAAGCACCCTTATCCCTTTTAGCACAAGCACTAACGTGTAACTGAAAAACAACAGCAATCCTGTTTTGCCGATAATACAACTCAAGAACTCTAAAAAGAAATTGCTCGTAAACACAATATCCAACCCAGCCTGATTGATTCAATCCTCAGTAAAGCTTAGGGATCTTGTCAATACTATCAAACCAAGACATGGGTGAGATTACACAATGATAAAACCGAAAAGCCCTATGAGCTGAAAAAAACTCATTAACCAACATGGGATATAGTAACGAAGCGACAAAATCATTCTCCTTACCATAATACGTCCCATTCAACACCACATTTAAACGGGTCGCTCGTTAGGAACATGTTAGTCAATACCAACTACCATTGATAGGAAAAGTCCAACACGCAAGCAAAATTTGGGTTGTTTTAGGTGCCATAATTGCATCACTATGCCAATGCTAGTGTTTCAGGGAACTCGTTCCCCCCTCCACATACGGGGAGAACGCATTAAGAATCGTGGGTAATTCACATGCAGAGCCCGCAATGTCATCTATTATATAGTGGCCCATGGCCTGGTTTTACATTGGAAAAACCACCACACCCTACGAGAAGTCATGACGAATCACGAATGTTAGTAGACGGCTAGGTTGAAAAGGGAAAAACTATCCATAGTAATATGGTGACATGCACCTTGCCCTAACACTGCAGTCTATGGAACCATCAGATCAGTAGTCCTGCGGTGGATGATTATTGATGCTTACCCGTTAAGTCCACAAACAAAAGACAGAACACGGAAACATCATTCTTAAGACGTGAAGCCAAATGATACCAATTGGGTACCTTGGCCCCTTCATGGACTAAATGAGCATGGTTCATTACAGTGACTTATTTATGACGTTTTATTACCTTGAATTAACTTAGAGTCTGACTTGCATGTGATTTATCTTACCACCACACACTTATTTTTTCTTTTCCTTAGCTCCGCCCCTTTGCGGTCCTATTTGTTAGATAATTTTGTTCGGTTTTCCCACTATCCATATTTATTGATCCCAATAATAGTCCTATTTGATCATTTCTTCCTGGAGGTCGCACTTAGCTTCCCATCGACATAGTGTAGTAGGGTTTTAAGTTATTTGTATTATCTTCTACAACAACTTTACCTTTATATCATACCTTCTGAAAAAAAAAGCAGCAAAGAATGTTTCAAAGTTAGAAATCTTGGCCAAATGCTCCAGAAAGAATTAAAAAATCCTACATATATTGATTCTTCTATATGTCAAAATAAAACGGTGGAACATACTTGCATCATGAACACAGACACAGTTCAGCCTCCAATGTAGAACCAATAGTACATGAATAGGGAATACAATGCGAGAATCCATTGAAAAATCACTTCCCGGAAAGCGTTTTCCAGAAGTGATTTTTTTTTTTCGTCAATGCCAGAACTGATCACTAATTAATCTGACCCTCAATTGTTGCTTGTGAGATCCATTCCCAAATACTATAAGAAGCTGTCAGTGGTTGTCAGCTTGTATATAGAAGGTAATGAAACTGTGATCTGTTTTTAGAGATACCAGTTCAGCTCCTTCTACGATGGACCACTTAATGAGCTGGGGGAAGACTAAGAGAAGACCCCAGTGTAGAGAGGAAGGTTTTCCCTGGCTCCATTAGTGATTCTGATTTTGGGGCCGTTAAAAAAATCCCACATCGTTTTGCGACTAAACCGATAGGGCCATCGAGGGGGCTAGGGCGAAGTATACAGCAGAAGTGGCCCAGATCTAAACTGTACTATCTATCACACTGAGACAACGGTCCATTGGCCTACCTAAAATAGGTCCACATATCCACATAGCCATAAGTAATAGTAATTATTCCAAGTATCAAGATCCAGAGAACATAATCTAATTCAGGTTCCAGCGAAACATGGGCAAGTATGCGAATATCATAGGAGCCAAACAAGTAAAAGTTAGTAGGCAGTGGCAGGAAACGTGCTTGTAAAATACCGGTAAACAGTTATGTATATTAATGTAACACCTTTATGTCAATTACGCCACTTTTTGGAGAACTGTGGAAATTTCATCAAAGTCTTGTGCACCAGAAAGTTAAAAGAAACAATAAGCTACTGAGTTGGATGTTGATACATGGTGGTTATAATTTAAACATTAATATAATTTATAGACAAATGAAAACGTATGATTCTAATAAAGTATTCTTTTATGCTTATTTATTATTTCTTCTTTGTTATCTCAACTTTTTTCTTCTTTACTGCTATTCATAGACATTTAATCTTTGACGTAAAGAGTGCCCCGAAGATACGGAATGAGTCCAACAGTGAAAAAATAAGTGTAAGCAAGGAAGGACGAGTTCTATCCTAATCTATGGATATATTATCTCTTTTTTACATTCTAACATTTCTCTTTTGCGAAGTTTTTCTTTGTTATTTTTAGTATTTTTATAAATTAGAACACACCTGTGCAAAGCCAAATAATCAGAATCTAAGCTCATCCTCCTCCTGGCTCCATCAAGCTGAGCTTCCTCACTGTGTTCCTGTTCCTCGCGATCGCCCTATGTGAGTATAACCTGCTGTACGCTATAATCACTTTTGAATCGCGCCTTCTCCAAGCTACTATCTTGCTCCTGGCCAAGACTATCATGGTTTTACACATGCATTCCAAAGCCACCAAGCCGGGAGCTCTGGAGGACGTGGGTGGGAGTCAACTGTCAACTTCTGTAGTCTTGATCTGTTCATCCCATTCAAATAACTAATCTGTATGATTGGTTGGCATTTCTCTCCCTTTCAGGATATGACATTCACACTCCCTTGGAACAATCATCATTCAGGCAATGAGGATCAGCTATTGCCTTTTATACTCAGGTATATGGTTTGGTTCTGGCAAACTGTATAGTTTTTTTAAGCATTTTAGCTCGGACCTACCGGACAGTTTTAATGAGGCCCCAAGTACATCACTTTCACATTGCGGTTTCTGCAGTGTTTGCGATCACAATGATCCCGGCCTCATCTGAGCACCAAGGGAAAAACACGTGTGTGTGGAGAATTTGCCATATGAACCTCAAGTGCTGGACTATTAGGAATGTATAGTTCCTATCCCAATGTTACAACTTATCAATTATATAGACCTAAATGAATCAAAAACATATTTGTTAAGGAAATAATCATAGTTATTTAGAATTTACTAAGCTAGACCCTGATCTTATTTCAAACATCATATAATACATACCAACTCCTGTCAGCTTCAACGCATCTTCACATTTTTCCTTTCTTCACACAATGCTATTGAATTCATTAGCTCATGCCCTAATCATATCCCAGTTTAATACCTGTAACCTCCTCATTTGTTGGTTTACCAACGCTGCTTTGTTAACCAATTCAAATCCATCTTAAACTCTGCTATCAACTCATTAATTTATTCTCTTGCATCTGTCTAATGCCTCCTGCTCCTGTCAGTCTCTATGGGCTTGTCCACACACAACAAGAATCCAGTTCAAATCTGCTAACCCTATCCTATATCAGCCCCTCCTACACCTCAGAGCTGATCCACGATACCATCCCAGATGCAACCTCCTCTCAAATGATCTTCTCTTTCATCCACCCTAATCAACTCTTGCCCATGTCCACATTCAGAGCCTTTACTCCACCTGACTCCTCGTCCCTCTGAACTCCCTCCTCACTTTACCATCATCACATCCCTTGAAATAATAAACCTGAAAACTCACCGTCTCAGGCACCATATACCTGGCCTAGACACTACACTTTCCATTGACCCAACACGATCCAACTGCTAACCACTCTCCACTGACAATCTACTTACAAGCCTAGCGATTCACTTCCACCTGATTTCCTCTAGACTGTTACCTCACTGGGCAGGGGCCCTTTTCTTTGTATCATGGTATTGCTGTAAATTAACTTGTCAAACTCTCATTGCTAAATGAACTTGTTTATTCTTTGTATTCTTTGTATTCTTCATATTAACTCTATGGGACTTATTTAATAAGATGTACAAAATGTATAGCAACCACTAGATGATACGGAACCTCTTTACTGGTCTACTGCAGGTAGAAAACATCTAATACTTGTATTGATGGCTGCAAATACATAACAATATTTTGCACCTTAACTCTGGCATAATCCCATATCTCTGTATGTAACTAGAATCATCTCTGAAGCAACTCTTAGTTTTCTCCTGAGAGAACTCATGGACTGAAGTAGCAAAGTTAGCAAATTCTCTGACAATACCGTCCTCACTGATGAGATGGACGCAAAACCGAACTCGACCCAAGTTCGAGCTAAACTTTATGAGTTCAGATGAACTCGAACTATTCAAACTAGTTAAATTTTCCAGACTCACGGGACTATTTTCAAAAATCCTTGAACATTTGCACGCCTCGAACGTCCGATTCTGAAAAACCCTGAACGGCCGGAGATTCCGGCAATCCCGCGGATGTACGAGGTCCCGCAGCTTGAAACAGGGACCCCCCTGGTCCTAAAAGGGACCTTTTCAGGTCTCTGCATCTTCTTGTCGGCGACACCAACTCTGATGATGTCGGCAATGCCGGGCGATGTCACTGCGGCTGCCGGTAACACCACCGGCGCTGGCTACATCAATGTTGCCGATCTTTTGATCCATCTTCTTTCTTCTGCCATCTACTGCGATGACTTCTGAGCTCCTGAGGATGCAGCTCTTTATATAGGTTTGCAAAGGACCAAATCCATGGTGATTGGTTAAGATTTCAATGCTTGAATATATGATCACAATTAACCATCATATTGGAATAAAGATTCAAATAGATTGGTTAATTTGGTGATCATATGATTTCAAGCATTGAAATCTAGCCATCAAAATTGGATTTGGTCCTTCTGCAAACCTATATAAAGAGCTGCATCCTCCAGGTAGCTCAGAAGTCATCGCAGTACATGGCAGAAGAAGAAGAGGCAAGCACATTGGGGCAGCATCGGCAACATCGGGCAGCACAGTAAGCCCACCTGGCATTGGCGCCTTCATTGGTGCTTGTGTCTCTAGCTGCGAAGAAAGAAGATGTCGGATCAAGACTCTGGTAACATCGGCCTCGTGAAGACACCGCGCTGGAGCTACCCCTGGTGGCCACAGGGGTAATTCTACCCCTGGTGGTCACAGGGGTAATCTCGGGTTGGTGGCCCAGTGGAGTTGGTGTCACCGGATGGAAAAAAGAAGACCCACCAAGGGCTTTTTAAAGAGCTGACGGGGTCCCGGTTCAAGCCAGCGGGGCCCATTAAGCCCAAGGACCCTGTGCAGGGCCACAAAGGTCCTTGTAAGGGCCCAGGAGAGGGCACGGTTTTGAGCCGCGGGACCCCCAAACGTCCAGCCGGTTTGTCGGACGTTCGCAATCCATAAATAGGCGATTTCGGGAATCCCCGGCCTTTCAGGGATTTTTCGAAAGTGGCTGTTCGAGTTTTACCGAACGTTTGAAAATTCTCGATTTGGATGGAACATTCAGGATTACCAAATGACTTGAATTTTCGATAGAACATTGACTATATGGGTCCGTTTCGGACTTTCCAAAACGGACTGAACTTATGAAGTTTGCCATCTCTACTCGCTGAACAGTCCCTCCCATGTCAACTAGATACATGGTCAAGCAAGTATGGCTTGGGCTGGTATATCTTCTATTGACCCGTGGACTCTGCAAGTCAATAAGCATGGCACGGAGCATAGTGAGGGGGAAGTGGTACCGCCATACTGACCCATATTTTAACCCTTTGCCACAGCAAAATCACCAATATGCCATGATTGGCACATGCTCTCACTAGAGATGGGCGAAACTCTGAGTTTTGATCTGTTTTCAGATTTACAGAAGAGCCAAAGATCAGAAAACAAAACTTCTTTAAAGGGGTTCTGATCGGATTTTTGAGGGTTACTGAACATTCAAGGTTATTTTGGTAACCCTCGAAAATTACCTCAAACTTTTGTAACCCTCGAAAAAAACGACTGAAACATTTTTCGATTTTCTGATCGTATTTTCGAGGGTAACAAACGTTGAAGTTAATTTTCAAAGGTTATTGAGAATAACTCAAACACTTCGATAACCCTCAAAAATACAATCGGAACTACTTTTGAGTTTTTTGATGATATTTTTGAGGGTTGTAAAACTTTAAGGTTATTTTCAAGGGTTACCCACTTTTATACTATGACTTTATGTATAATTGTGTGGTTTTGAAAAACGTATTGCCCCTCCATTAGGCTCATTAAAGTAAGGATCCTTCTGATTGGATATTTGAAAAATAGGGAGGAACCT
The DNA here is from genome assembly GCA_019447015.1 of Hymenochirus boettgeri. Lineage (NCBI taxonomy): Eukaryota > Metazoa > Chordata > Amphibia > Anura > Pipidae > Hymenochirus > Hymenochirus boettgeri. Next base: position 33,804 of record JAACNH010000143.1, on the reverse strand, counting down.
GTTATATATTTTTACCTGCACATATGGACTCAATACTAGACCCTGAAGAAGGAGGGCGTGCACCTCCGAACGTACGTCGGTTCTTTGGAGCTTTCAGGCAGTAGACATGAAAGCGCATGGAGTTTGTTTAGCAGCAATCAGGACTGTGAGATCCGCCACTAGATCTAAGGATCCGACACTATTTTTGGATGCATGCAGCACAGTAAATTCGGTCATCGAAGCCATCTGTGGTAGCTATACTAATTCAGCTCTCCGATCATTACCAGTGTTAGTCACCCTCTATTTGATTATTGGTGTTAGTCAGCCCTCCATTTCATTAGCCAGTCCTTTCATTCATTAGCCAGTTTGTAGTCAGCTCTCCAGATCATTAGCCAGTGTTTAGTCAGCCCTCTATTGGTTAGTGGTGTTGTCGCCCTCCAATCATACAGTGTTAGTCACCCTCTATTTGGTTGTGGTGTTAGTCAGACCCTCCAGTTCATTAGCCAGTGTTAGCTGCCCTTTAATAATTAGCCGGTGTTAGTCAGCTCTCCAGTTCATTAGCCAGTGTTAGATCAAATCATTGATTTTATTACTTACGTCCTCTGTTCATGCAGGCCTGCAGCCTGACCACCAACTGTTACCACTTAGCAGGAGGGAGGGGAGAAAGATGAGGCAAAGACCCAGCACCACAGAGCAAAGAATTGCCAAAGAGTCCTTTGGCAAAGAGTAAGACCCAGTCACTGACGCAGTCGGTCCCAAAAAAGTGGACTGTCCTGCCTGGCGTGCGACACAGACGCTGCTGCTGCTGCCTGCTGAAAGGACTGTGACGACTCAGGCACTCAGGAGTCCGAGTGTGCTCTAACGGACCACCAGCACCGCATAACAGTCCATTTGCGCTTTTTCCCCCTTCTTAATGCGCACAAACCGGAAACAGAGGAGCCTCTGAGAGAGGAGGAGTCCGAAAAGCCGGAGAGGAAAGGCTGTCACTTGCATCAGTACTCGAGATCCTTATCTTTATTTATTTGGACACAGATGATCCTGGGATGGCGGATGCTGGAACAATCCCTCTAGAAAGACAGAGCCCCTTTTGCAGAAATCAGTACCAGCCAGGTCAAGATGCAGGGACAGTGTCTCCCTTATTTACACAAATCAGGCAGAACGACAGGCTCTCAGGCTGTGTACCCCTTCAGGAATACAGCACGCTCTCCCACCTTGCTGCTGGAAAGTCCCAAGAGAGGGAGACTCCCCTTTCCTCTATCTTTTATAGTCTTAGAAAATATCCCATCATTCCCTCCAATGTCTCATCTTGATGACCTGGACACAGTGAAGCCACAGACTCATTCTGATACAGATAGACTCACAGGTATTTTTGCCCATACAGCAGTATATTTTCAAGTCAATCCCTACATTCTCCCCCTGCTGAAAAATCTCCGTCCCGGCCAGAATTGAAAGTGATAATACATAAATAAAACACCAAGAAACAATGACGTCTCTCCTGGCCTTCCTGGGACAGGTTACAATGGCATTGCTGTGAAGGAAATAGGTGAACTATATAAATCAAATTAATTACTTAGCATGAGCATTAATCAGTTCTGCAAAGAACCATGATTGAGTTACAATGCTAGGTTTGACTAGAGTGTCTTAAGTAAAGACTGGGGGAGCTGCCTAACTCGACTCCGCAACTGCCTATGTGGAAGTCCTGGTTGCTCAATGTAGTTGAAAAGTCATTATTGGAGCCTGCCTAGAAGTTCCTTGACTTTCCTGGTTAATTGGTTCACTTAAAAGTTGGGGGAACAAACAGAGTTTCGATTAAGGGAACTCCTAAGAGGGGTCCCATATTCACCATCAGAGTTCACTTCTTTTTGGGTATCCCCATTCACTTGAGGAATGACCAGTCTCCCTGAGCTTGACGATTGCTGTCGTATCCTGCTCCTCAGGATCATCACTAATCAAAGGTTCTGTTTCTGAATCATACGGATCATCATCTTCCACGGAACAGGTGCTTGTTGGGGCACAGGTAAGAGATGATTTCTGTCCAAGATTTTACCCTTCCTTCAGGTCCCTTTTATATTATATACAGGAATTCCCGGCAGCTTGCTGACTACTCAAATAATTCCTGGCACCAGCGATCAGCTTTTTTGTGTTTAGCACAACTCCTAATTCCAATGTGCACTTTGTCGCCAGGGTATAGCTCTAGATTGCGAATTTTGGCATCAAAACGTCTTTTTGTTGCCTGCATTTGTTTTAGCTGCATTTTCCTAAGCTAACCAATTGGCCTTTTGGAGACTTTAATCTTTAAAATCGAGCCACATACTGGTAATGGCTCCTATGGCCTACTCCATCTGTAGAGACACCCAGCTGCAAATCTATAGGTAATCGTGCTTCTCTTCCAAACATAAGGTAGTAAGGGGAGAAACCGGTACTGTCCATGGCGGGTAATTGTAGGCATGCACCATAGCCCCCACATGCCGACTCCAAGAACGTTTTTCACCAGAGTCAATGTGCCAACCGTATTTAAGAGAGTGCGATTAACCTCTCTGGTAAGCATCACCCTCGGGGTGATAGGTGGGTGGTGCAACTCTTTTTGACGTTCAGCAAGTGAAGTAACTCTTTGATGAGTGACTCTCAAAGTCCCTCCCTCTGGTCAGAATGAAGACGTTTAGGTAGTCCATAATTCACAAAAAATCTCTCCCAGAGACCTTAGCAACAGTTACAGCTTTTTGATCCTTGGTGGGATATGCTTGTGCATAGCGAGTATATGATCAGTCACTACAATGGATTTCCCTACACCACTGGAATCATCATCAATACAAGATAAATCTAGAATCTAAGAAGATGAAGAGGCGGATTGCCCACTCTTCAGCAAATCTGTATTTTGCAATAGAGACTCCAAGGATTTTTTTTTCTGTAACTTCTACATGAAGGATCCGTATGCTGGCCAATTTCTTTTACTGGATAGCAAGAGGCTATTTGTTGCCAGGGTTGAATACTACAGGATGAGAGTGAGATTTTTACAGTAACTTCATCAGTCATAGGACATCTCTTCCGCCAGTCTTTCCTTTCAGGAGGTATTCCCAGCCATTTTTGGTTACATCTTCAGGGTTTGATTCATTAGGAAATAATGTCTTTCTCCCCAGCATTCAGGCAACAATCAATAACACTTGAACATTGCACACTACCCCTGGGGGTATCTCTAGTGGGGTTCCAGGTAGTTACCAACCCATCCTTGAGTAAACTCTGGCGCAAGATCTTACACTTTCTTTAACTTCAGGAGACACTTGCAAATCGTATAGGTGTGGTTCTCTGTTGTTGAAGAAACTTTAAAATGCCATTTCCACATCTGGAACATTGGAGCCAATAATAACCGGAGATTCAACACCCCCTCTATATAGTGGACTTACATAAGCTATAACTTTCATTGGGGGTCCCTTGTCGGATGTTATCGCAGGGATATGGACCTCTATCTCTAAAACCCATCCATGTGAGCTGGAGCATCCCCACCTCAAACACAGTCATCTCATCAGCAAGTTTCAAAGGGAGATGTCCAAGGTGTTTACAGTAGAAGTCTCTAGAGATAATGGTGACTGTGATCCAGTATCGAAAGAGCAATAGTCGCCACTCCATTTATGTAGAGAGGGAATAGGCATTTTTTGCGCCACACTTACGAAGGTTTATGACATCTCTTGGTGGAACCATGACCCATCAACTACTGGTATAGGGCTCTTTTCATTTCTTAATGGACATTTTGATGCAAAATGACCTCTTTCTTTACACTTGCAGCAAAGGGGACCTGAAAAATTTGCTGCTTTAACTTTCGGTGTCGCTAATGGTATTTCAGTAGTTTTTGACGGGAAAAGATGTTCATTAACTTCTGGAAATCCACCAAAATATCTTCATCTTCATCTTATTATTTTTTCTTATGCTTTTTGGGCTGCGTCTGCTTCCTGTTTTTTTACTCCCCCCCCATCATTCGGATAAGGAGGGGACCTTTCCAAGTAACATTACTTTTAGTATAGGGAAAGTGGGTGATGTGGAAGTAGTCCTCGAACTAGCTGGTTCTTTCTCATAGCATCTACTTGCCTGGGGAGGATAGTCCCATGGTACAACAGGTAGACAAGACAATTGCAATCTGTTAATAAGTTGGACACTTTTTATTGTTGATACAGCTTGTGTGATAATCAGCTTTCAGTTTGTTCAAGATCACAATATGGTTCATAATGATCTGATAGGATTTTATAAAATCCCAGGCAGTAGACTTTCATGCATTCTCCTGTGTAGATGCACAACTCTGCAGCTGAAGATCGAAACTCTCAATATGTTTGCCTCTTGCCATCATCAGAACACAACCACTTCCTTCAGACACTGCAGAGCATTATACTTCCAGGCTTCAAAACCTTCCTCACCCGGGGTACGGGCAAATACCAGAAAACACCTTCAGTTTGCGGTAGTGGCCTGATTGAAGTCCCTGGGAAACATTTCAGTTAATTTAAGCAAGGTTTGGGTCAGCAACAGTATCATTTTTTTCTAGGCTGATAGAAGGAGTACATTCTTGTTTTACATAAGATTGGGAAAGATTGGTCTGTCTAGGTGGAATTGGTGGTCTAGGAAAAATAACAGGACACCCTGAAGGGTGAGTACCACAGGGAAGATGCAATAAGGACCTTTGTTTTCACACATGGATGTTTTCGCTTGGCACAGCAGAACTGCAAATCCTTCTATGCCTGATTCTTATCGGCTATTATACGTGAGGTCTAATGTGTCATGATGGCAAAAACATCATCTATCAAATTGGCACTTAGGTTGCAGGGAACTCTGTCCAGTGCAAAACTGTGTAGTGGGTTAGCACACTTCCAATAAGGCCCACTGGTAAACTTCTTCTTGAGATATTAGCATTTTGAAAAAGTTTTTACTTTCCGCTTCGGAAATCTCAGCAGTGCCTCCAAATGTAACCCTCTGATTTTACTGTGTAGTGGATAACCTGAGGGTGGCGCTACCTGTCTCTACAGGGTCCTGAGCCTCCGCTTAATGGGAGAGCGGAGGTTCCGTCTAATTTGGCGTGCCTCCACCCACCCTTGGGAATATATAACCTCCCCCTGGTGGGACCATTAAATAACTTTAGAATAACACAAAAATAAACAGATAATATAACATAGTAAGGACGTTTAGTATAACGTAGGCAAAAGATAATACAAGCTGAATATATATATAGTGAAATACTGTGAAGTACAATACGATCTTAATAACACATAACCATATAGCATTACAGTCTCCAGTGTCCAAGTGTCCCTGGGTACCGCTACCCACACCAGTTGCAGGCCTGTGGTTTATGTATGTAATGTACCTGTTACTTAATGATGCACACAGGGAAGTGGATGGCAATGCCTTATCTTTATTCATTGGACACATGATCCTTGGGATGGCGGATGCTGGAACAATCCCTCTAGAAACCAGAGCCCCTTTTACAGAAAGTCAGTAATCCAGCCAGGTCCAGATGCAGGGACAGTGTCTCCCTTATTTACACCAATGCAGGCAGAAAACAGGCTCTCAGGTCTGTGTACCCCCCTTCAGAATACAGCACACTCTCTCCCACCTTGTTACTGGAAGGTCCCAAGAGAGGGAGACTCCCCTTTTTCTCTAGATTTTATAGACTTAGAAAAATATCCCATCATTCCCTTCAATGTCTCATCTTGATGACCTGGACACAGTGAAGCCACAGACTCATTCTGATACAGATAGACTCACAGATATTTTTGCCCATACAGCAGGTATATTTCAAGTCAATCCCTAAATTAGATATATCTTCTGCCCTGCAGTTTGCAGAGATTATACTAAATTGGATATCTTTCCTACAGTTCTGTGTCCTCTGTATTATCATTAGGGGTACAAGATTAAAAAACTCTCAACAAACATCCTGGCTACCGATATCTGTGAAGCCGTCTTTGGTGTATACAAGAGAGGGAATTTAACGCGTTTCGCTGCTTGAGTTGTGTTCGCAGCTTCCTTAGGAATCAATACCTTGTTTCTATTTTACCTTCCTCACATACATTCCGCATCTATTGACCCAACCATCTCACCAATAACCACCCAAGTGACCGTGTTTTACTGTACATACTGGGGGGTCTTTTCAGTGTCAACAAGTCTAGAAATGCATCTGCGTGTCCACCAGGAAACCTCTGTGATACCCACCAATGCTGTGCAATTCAGTTTATTTTGCTTTGCATTTGTCGCAGTATAAAGTACAAACAAGAAATAAAATGCCTGAAAAGCAGTGAATATGCCGAGCTAATCAGGGTGCCTTAAGCATATTACCCCTGGTTCCTCTTCCCAACTCAAACTTCCCCTCAACCCTTTTGCATTCATCTTTACTTAATTGAACAGCGAATAGCGGGGACCATGAAGTTATAGTTAGTTCTTGGAACAGTACTAAGATGATCAAGGTTACAGTAGGTATTCTCTGTATACCAGTGCACTAACCGTTAGCCCTTGGCCTTGTTATTACACAGCCTACCCTGGTTGGTAAAGTAATATTGGTTATACATGTTACCACAGTCTCAGACCAATGATTTCTACGTATATTAGTTCAAATTTTCCAACATATTGGGGTCTGTGCTTTTAATCTCCAGCAGCCAATGGAGGGTTTCTATTATGCCAAACACAGTTTTCAAATCGAATCTTGAATTTTTGATTTTCTAATATTCGTTTTTTGATGATAAATTTAACATTTTTATATTCACAAACTTGCCAATTCTGAAGCAAAACCTGCACTTGTGAATGTTTGTTAGTAGGCCCCAGACAGCTGCTAATAATTATAAATGTATAGGGAAGATATCTGGAACCACTTGGAACCTGTAAGAAAATGGGTGGTTTCTGTTTTTGTGAAGATAGCCTTACAACAAACACCAGCCTTCTGCCATTGAAGAGTGGGGGGAATGCTGGGAGTAGGCAGTGTCGGACTGGCCCACAAGGAGAATCCACCGGTGGGCCAACAGCTTATTCACACAAGTAAACATAGAAAACTGCTAACATAAACATATAGAACCAAAGGGACAGTAAAAAATACATTCTAATAAACACAATGAGCCAGTAGGAGTAAGAAAGATATGTAAATAAGTGATAATAGAGATATAGAATGTTAGCTGGGCCCCTAAACCTATGCTGGTGGGCCCCTAGTTTCAGTTCCTGGTGGACCCCAAAATTCCAGTCCGACACTGGGAGTAGGCTGCAGTTTTGGGCCAATTTTGATGAGATAAAGGCTTTTGGGTTGTTATATCTATAATAGCAACATAGTAACATTGTAATTGAGGTTGAATAAAGACATACATCCATCTAGTCCAACCTTTATACCCTAACCCTAATGTCTGTATAAACATTACATAGTAACATAGTATTGGAGGTTGTATAAAGACATACGTCCATCTAGTCCAACCTTTATACCCTACCCATAATGTCTGTATAACAGTTACATAGTAACATAGTATTGGAGGTTGTATAAAGACATACGTCCGTCTAGTCCAACCTTTATACCCTACCCATAATGTCTGTATAACAGTTACATAGTACATAGTATTGGAGGTTGTATAAAGACATATGTCCATCTAGTCCAACCTTTATACCCTACCCATAATGTCTTGTATAACATTACATAGTACATAGTATTATGGAGGTTTGATAAAGACATACGTCCGCTAGTCCAACCTTTATATCCCTACCCATAATGTCTGTATAACAGTTACATAGTAACACAGTATTGGAGGTTTGTATAAGACATACCTCCGTCTAGTCCAACCTTTATCCCTACCCATAATGTCTGTATAACGTTACATAGTAACAAGTATTGGAGGTTGTATAAGACATACGTCTGTCTAGTCCAACCTTTATACCCTACCCATAATGTCGTATAACAGTTACATAGTAACATAGTATTGGAGTTGTATAAAGACATACATCCATCTAGTCCAACCTTTATACCCTACCCATAATGTCTGTATAACATTTACATAGTAACATAGTATTGGAGGTTGTATAAAACTACATCACCATCTAGTCCAACCTTATACCCTACCCATAATGTCTGTAAAAACAGTTACATGGTAACATAGTATTGGAGGTTGTATAAAGACATACGTCCACCTAGTCCAACCTTTATACCCTACCCATAATGTCTGTATAACAGTTACATAGTAACATAGTATTGGAGATTGTACAAAGACATACGGCCATCTGTCTGCCAAACTTTATGCCCTACCCATATGTCTGTATAACAGTTACATATAACATAGTATTGGGGTTGTATAAAGACATAAGTCCATCTAGTTCCAACCTTATACCCTCCCCATAATGTCTGTAAACAGTTACTGGTAACATAGTATTGGAGGTTGTATAAAGACTACGTCCATCTAGTCCACCTTTATACCTTACCCACCATAATGTCTGTATAACAGTTTATGTAACTAGTATTGGAGATTGTACAAAGACATATGTCCATCTAGTCCAACCTTTATACCCTACCCTAATGTCTGTATACAGTTACATAGTAACAAGTTGGAGGTTGTATAAACATACGTCCATCTAGTCCAACCTTTATACCCTACCATATGTCTGTATAAAGTTACATAGTAACTATATTGGAGGTTGTATAAAGCCATACATCCATCTAGTCCAACCTTTATCCTACCCATAATGTCTGTATAACAGTTACATAGTAACATAGTATTGGAGGTTGTATAAAGACATACATCCATCTAGTCCCAACCTTATACCCTACCCATAATGTCGTATAACAGTTACATAGTAACATTGTAATTGAGGTTGAATAAAGACATACGTCCATCTAGTCCAACCTTTTAACCCTACCCATAATGTCTGTAAACAGTTACATAGTAACATAGTAATTGAGGTTGATAAAGACATACATCCATCTAGTCCACCTTATATACCCTACACCCATAATGTCTGTATAACAGTACATAGTAACATTGTAATTGAGGTTGAATAAAGACATACGTCCATCATTCCAACCTTTATACCTACCCATAATGTCTGTATAACAGATACATAATACATAGTATTGGAGGTTGTATAAAGACATACATCCATCTAGTCCAACCTTTATACCCTACCCATAATGTCTGTATAACAGTTACATAGTAACATTGTAATTGAGGTTGAATAAAGACAGACTTCCATCAAGTCCAACCTTTTCGCCCTCCTTTTTAGCCCTACTTACCTATCCCTGTGAACTGTAAAATAATTACCAACATGTTTAGGACATCAAAGCTAAATGCTGACTATTCATGCAGCACATCCAGGCAATATAAACAAGCTGACAGCATCCTCTATTTCCTTGCTACACTGCCTGATATGACATCACCAGACTATCTGCACCACCTCCTGGATTGGAGCATGCTCACTGCTGCCTTGACTGCTGAGAATTTTTAATTTACATACCAGAAAAGCAAAAATCAACATTATAATTACCCGAATTCTATTTTGCCCTTGTTTGCTTAATGAGTAATGTAGTTCTGTAGTTCTTAATCGAATCCTTGTAAATCTTATTTTACACAGAAGCTGTCTTTTTACACATTAATACCAATATTAAATATAGGCAGTGGCATGCAAATAGTATTGTTAGAATTGTTGCCATGCCATGACTTTCCTTTACTATTAGAAATTGTGGAAAGTGTTTGACCAGATAAAACAAAATCCGATTTCTGGCTCAGTAAATAAAAATAGATAAACTATAAAGATTTTTTAGACAGGATCTACTTCAAAAATTATCAATAGAGACTACCCAGCATTCCACTCTAAGGGTCTTTGAAACAGCCACACGATTAAAATTAATTCCATAGGAACTAAATAGGAAACAGGAACCAATCAGAAACAAATTAAAAACAAACAACAGGGAGCAGATAGGCTAGGTCAAATTCCATCATACTTACAACCAATGGAAGCAGCAATGTATTAGCCAATACCATCTCTTACCCCTGACATATTTCAGGTTTGCGTCTAGGAGACACTATAAAACATTGATAATATTTTAGGTTTGTTTCTAGAAGACGCTTGTGAAGGTTCTCATTCATCCAGGTCACGGTAATCTGTATATTCATCCATCCAGGTCACGGTATATCTGTAATATTCATCCATCCAGGTCATGGTATATCTGTAATATTCATTTCATCCAGGTCACGGTATATCTGTAATATTCATCCATCCGGTCACGTATATCTGTAATATTCATCCATCCAGGGCATGGTATATCTGTAATATTCATCCATCCAGGTCACGGTATATCTGTAATATTCATTCATCCAGGTCACTGTAATATCTGTAATATTCCTCCATCCAGGTCATGGTATATCTGTAATATTCATCCACTCCGGTCACGTATATCTGTAATATTCATCAATCCTCCAGGTCATGGTTATCTGTAATATTCTCCATCCAGGTCCTGTATATCTGTAATATTCATCCATCCGGTCACGGTATATCTGTAATATTCATCCATCCAGGTCACGTATATATGTAATATTCATCCATCCAGGTCACGGATATATCTGTAATATTCATTCATCCAGGTCACGGTATATCTGTAATATTCATCCATCCAGGTCACGGTATATCTGTAATATTCATCCATCCGGTCATGGTATATCGTAATATTCCTTCATCCAGGTCACGGTATATCTGTATATTCATCCATCCAGTCATGGTATATCTGTAATATTCATCCACTCAGGTCACGGTATATCTGTATATTCATCCACCAGGTCATGGTATATCTGTAATATTCATCCATCCGGTATGGTATATCTTAATATTCATCCATCCAGGTCATGGTATATCTGTAATATTCATCATCCAGGTCATGGTAATCTGTAATATTCATCCATCCAGGTCATGGTATATCTGTAATATTCATTCATCCAGGTCATGGTATATCTGTTGTTTTCAATAGATCAACTGGACTTGAAGTTTAGTTCTTCAAGAACTAAACTTCAAGTCAGTTGATCTAATTGAAAACACAGATGTTTCTGAAGACAGTATCAAACAATGATATTATTTTTGGTTTGTGTCTAGGAGAAACTATCAAACATGATAATATTTTAGGTTTGTGTCTAGGAGAACGATCAATTAGTGATAATTTTATTTAGGTTTGTGTCTAGGACACACTATCAATTAGTGATAATATTTAGGTTGTGTCTAGGAAAACTATCATTAGTAATAATATTTAGGTTTTGTGTCTAGGAGACACTATCAATAGTGATAATATTTTAGGTTTGTGTCTAGAAGCACTATCACATTAGTGATAATATTTTAGGTTGTGTCTAGAAGACATTATCAATTAGTAATAATATTTTAGGTTTGTGTCTAGAGAACTATCAATTAGTGATAATATTTTAGGTTTGTGTCTAGGAGATACTACCAATTAGTATAAATATTTTAGGTTTGTGTCTAGGAGAACTATCAATTAGTGATAATATTTTAGGTTTGTGTTTAGAGAACTATCAATTAGTGATAAATTTTAGGTTTGTGTCTAGGAGAACTGTGATAATATTTTAGGTTTGTGTCTAGGAGAACTATAAATAGTGATAATATTTTAGGTTTGTGTCTAGGAGACACTATCAATTAGTAATAAAATTTTAGGTTTGTGTCTAGGAGACATTATCAATTAGTGATAATATTTAGGTTTGTGTCTAGGAGAACTATCAATTAGTGATAATATTTTAGGTTTGTGTCTAGGAGAACTATCAATTAGTGATAATATTTTAGGTTGTGTGTCTAGGAGAACTATCAATTAGTGATAATATTTTAGGTTTGTGTCTAGGAGACATTATCAATTGTGATAATATTTTAGGTTGTGTCTAGAGAACTATCATTAGTGATAATATTTTAGGTTTGTGTCTAGGAGAACATCAATTAGTGATAATATTTTAGGTTTGTGTCTAGGAGAACTATCAATTAGTGATAATATTTAGGTTTGTGTCTAGGAGACAATCAATTAGTGATAATATTTTAGGTTTTGTGAATAGGAGACACTATCAATTAGTGATATATTTTAGGTTTGTGTCTAGGAGACCACTATCAATTAGTAATAAAATTTTGGTTTGTGCTAGGAGAACTATCAATTATGATAATTTTTAGGTTTGTGTCTAGGAGAACTATCAATTAGTGATAATATTTTAGGTTTGTGTCTAGGAGACATTATCAATTAGTAATAATATTTTAGGTTTGTGTCTAGGAGACTATCAATTAGTGATAATATTTTAGGTTTATGTCTAGGAGACTATCAATTAGTGATAATATTTTAGGTTGTGAATAGGAGACACTATCATTAGTGATAATATTTTAGGTTTGTGAATAGGAGACACTATCAATTAGTGATAATATTTTAGGTTTTTGTCTAGGAGAACACAATTAGTAATAATATTTTAGGTTTGTGTCTAGAAGACAGTATCAAAAATTATAAAATTTTAGGTTTGTTGTCTATAGGTTTACTTAACTATCTCACACTTATTGGAAAATTAAATCTCAACTTAAAGCGAAGTTCAGTGCAACACATATGCTTTTCAGATAAAGAGCAGTATTTATCCATCCCAATGACCTTAACCTGCCCTTCAGCATTGTGTCTGTGTATAAATAAATGCCTCTGAATACTGACTTCCTGTTTGCAGGACCCCTAATAAGACCGTTAGGTCTTCGCCCTTGACCCAGCGCCTGGGTTGATTCAGTGCTCAGTACAATCTGACATGTGTGACCCATCCAACAGCCAATCAGTAGAAATTACTGTTAGGGGCATTTCAAGATAGGGTGCATGCTGGGAAGAAGAAGGACCGTTACAGAACCAGAAATGTCAGCTTACTAATGTCAACAGCAGGGTACAGCAAAGTGTATGAAGCAACTGATTTTTGCAAAATGGTAGAGAATATGTAGAATAATAAGTATGCATTACACAAACTACAATTTAACAAATATTGATAATTTCCACTGAACTGTCCCTTTAATGACTTGCAAATGTACAGTATCTCTTATAGGTAAAATTAAATCACTAAAATGATGACTCCCCCGCAATTCTTATTTCTCTTGATCTTCATTCAATCAAGATCCCAATCCTAATTTATGTAGGAAAAACTTCTAAATGGCTTATGGACGTTTAACCATAAAGGTTTATCCAGTATATTTTTTGGCCATCCTTATTTATTGATGGATAAATAAATATGTAAACAACGAAGATTTCTCTGTACATGCCAGAGATTCCAGCTAAAAATAAATATTATCAAACTTCCTACCATAACCCCTCTTATTATGTATTATTATTATTTTATTCACATCAGGACCTGGCCTGAAGAGCTTACAATCTAATCACTTTTATTTGACACATACACCCTATCAGATTGTCTTTATGAATGTGGGGGAACCCGGAGTGCCGGAGGTAACCCACACACACGGGGAGAACATACAAACTCTTTGCAGATGTGTCCAAGGGTGGAATCGAACTCACGACTTCAGCTCTACAAGAATCTGTGCTAACAACTGAGCCAATATATATTTACTAAACTTCCAAGTAATTTTCAAAATGTACTTGATGAAAAGAACCAAGTTCAAAATTCTGTTTAATGTTACAATGGAGGAAGAACTTCAACATTACTCAGTCTGTAGCAAGGGGTAAGCATTTATAATTCCTTTTAACTATCCAAATGTGTTCAACATTAGAAATGAGCTAAAAATAAAGTTCTCTCAAATTTTACAGAAACCCTATGACAGTTTTCACCCACTCCACATCAAGAAAGGTATCATATATAGCCAAGCAAAAGATACCTCCAGAATTGTTCAGAGCCTGATGAGAGAGACAACACTCTATGCACTTGGGAGACATTTCAACAAAGGGATATCCAGCTAGAACCATTACTGCAAACACGAACAAAGCTTTGAGGCCAAAATTTGCAAAAGAGATTAACTCCCACAGAAGTACATCACCCACCATGATGAGGATAGGAACTGTTTCCCTGTATGACCCCATTCCCAGCCTGGACACATCATGGAAAACTTCCTGGTCCAAATCTTAAAGGGACTTTTAGCACAACACCCAGGAAAGAAAAGCATCTGAAGCTAAAATGATCTTATTATTTGAACAATGGTTTGAAGCAGGACATGGGATTCCTTTCACATTATCAATAATTGACTTTAACATCCTAGCTCCCCCTTACCATTTTTAAACATTTTTTTATATATTTTTTTTTTCTGTTTTGCCCCTTTTTTTTCTTCTATTCCCCCTTCTCTCCTCTCCTTCCTTGCTCTTCCACCCCCATCCTATTCTCATTATCACTTCACTATTCTGTTATCTCTCCTATTTTATTACCTCTACTTTTCCTTGTCTCATCATGCTTCTTATTGTGTTTTTTTTTTGGGGGGGGGGGTTCTTGGGGGTGGGGTTGGTCACCCATGGAAAGCAGCAATGTATTAGCCAATACCACTGTAACAAGGGGCTTACCTGCTCGGGTCTCTCTTTGGTCCCGCTCTGGCGGCGGTGACGTCACGTATCCACACACCTTTTCGTGTTTGCGCATCCGGCCGGTCTGCCCCCAGTGCTGTGCGACACGCACAGGCACTGCTGCATACCTCCTCCGCTCCTCTTAATCATCAATTGGTCGGAGAGGGTTAGTTAGTTTGTTATTAATTCACCACTTCCTACTTCCTCCGCCCCTCCAGCTTTCCCATTGGATGGATGAGGGCTCGTTAAGTTTAACTATCCTATCCCCTTCACATACTCTGTCCTCCTTTTCCCATTGGTCCCTCTGCATTATTTTACCCATCAGCCTTAGTATCCCCCCCTATATAGCGGTTTAGTTCTATCCTTGCTCGTGCTTTATCTGTGATTTCCTGTTACTGACCCCTGCCTGTTATTTTGACTCTGATCCGTATCTGCCGGTCCTGACCTCTGCTCTGTTCCTGACTACGCTTTTGCCTAGCCTCTGTACGTGCCTGGCGGCCTGACTTCTGGTTCTGACCTATTGCTCTGTTCCTGACCCTGTTTTTGCCTGCTCCTTGTCTGTCTGTGTATTTTTGGTCTCTGACCTTCGTTCTGGACTTCTCTCGTATTCCCAGCCTCAGTTTGGATACCTTGCACTCTAAGTCCAGGGGGCAACCTGTTCGGTGAGGCGCATCTAGCCTCCCGCAAATGGGGGCTTGTCTATTGGCGAAGATAGTGGTTGTAGATGGGGAATTCGGCTGAAGGAATACGAGGGATCCGGAGCCTTACATTATATCGGGCCATGGAAGACATTTAGGAGCAACTACTACGCCTCCTAACTGGGGCCGTAAACCAACTGGCCCAACAAGTGGCAGCCCAGGAAAAACGCCAGGCCTCGTGGCCTCCTCCGGTGGCCCCAAGTTTCCTTTGCCAGAAAAGTTTGACGGCAATCGGCAGAATTTCCAGAACTTTAAGACGCCTGTCTGCTATTTTTTTGGATGCGACCATTTCTTCAGGTTCAGAGTGCAGAAGGTGGGTCTTGTTGTTTCTGTTTTACAGGGGGATCCTCAGACTTGGGCCTTTGGGCTGGCAGCAGATAATCGGCCTGGTCCTCTAGAGAGCTTTTTTGAGGCATTGGAGTCTTGTACTCGGACCCTGATTTAGTTGAGTCAGTAGTGGCCAAATTAGCACCCTTCGTCAAGGACGACTGGCGTGGAAGAATATGCTTCAGAGTTTCGCCGCTGGGCAGTAGCAGTTAAGTGGAATGATCCGCCTTAAAGAGTCTTTGAGTCTGGCTATCTGAGTCAGTCAAGGATGTCCTGGTCAATCATCCTGTTCCCAAACTCTAGATGAGTCTATCCAGCTGGCCATACGGATAGACGACTCAGAGAATGACGACAAGGTAAACTCCTTCCTGCTAAATTCAATTCTCCATTTTCTTCTAGTCCTCGATTCCTCGTTCTTTACCTAAAGTCTCTTCCAAGGAACCTATGCAATTGGTTTCATCTCGACTTTCAGTGGAGGAAAAGACCGGAGACGGTCGGCTGGTCTGTGTCTGTACGGCGGGACTAGGACACAGGGTGCCGCACCTGCCCCAGTAGAATCCGGGAAACTCCAGCACCTAGAGGGGTCAGAGGAATCTCCTCTAGGTGGTCAGGTAATTCCTCAACTTTCTGATAATTATGTTACCTGCAAGTTTCATTTGGTTCTCTTAACAAAATGACCCAAGCTTTTGTTGATAGTGGGGCAGCTGGAACTTCATGGATATTACTTTCGCTAACCTTTTAAATTCCAGTGACTAAGATGTACGAACCTGTATATGTGAAGGCCATTGACGATTCCCTACTGCAAAGGGAGAGCCCTTAACTGTACCCACTGATTAGTTCTAAAAATGGGGGTTCTACTTCCGAGCTTATCAATTTTTTTGTCCTTAAGCTGCCTACCACTCCTATTATCCTAGGATTGCCTTGGCTTGGAAGCACAATCCACCTATTTTTTTTTTTTTAACATTAATGTTTGGTTTTTAGTTTCAAGTAAATAATACATACATGCATGTATATTGTACATTCTATACATTTCGTATCTATCAATCTTAATACATTAATGGGGAGGGGGGTATGTGGGTAGGGAATGGGGACAAAAGGTTATCCATTTGTGGGGGGGGGAAGCAGATTTTTCAATTGTTTCTCACAATTATTGGGCTGTTTCAGACTTTGGGTATATTTTGCTTCTTCTTGTTTTTCTTTTCTTCCTTCTTTTTCTATTAGCAGTGTCTTCTTATTTTTCGGGTTTGGTTGTTTACTAAGTCATTGATATCCGTGTACCACCATTCCCATTGTTTATAGAATCCTTCAAAGTTGTTTTGTGAGATGTAAAACATTTTTCCGTAATGCTGTTTTTTAGATAGTATCATTTGTGTTTCTTTTATTGTAGGTAAATGTTTTCCATTTTTGGACTATTAGTGATTTTACTGGCGTGAGTTATAGAAAATTAATGTTTTTTGGTTATGTGGTATTTCTGTATTCCTTTATTAGTATTGCTAGTTGGGTGCTAGCGTAAAGTTTATTTTGAATATGTTTGAAATCATGTTTTGAATTTTGTTTCCATGTTTTTTTATTTTGAGGCAGTTCCACCATATGTGGAAGAGTGTTCTTGTGTTTCTGCATAGTCTCCAGCATTCTGGGGATGTGTCTTGATACCATTTTGCTTTGAGGTATGGTGTTATGTGCATTCGGTATAGTATTTTTCTGTTGGTTTCCCAGTGGGTTGTGCATTTGGATAGTTTAAAGAAGTTATAAATTCTGCTTCCCATTGGTTTTCCTCTATTGAGATTTGTAGGTCTTCTTGCCATTTTGATATGAAGTTAAATGTTTTATGGTCTTGTGATTCTGTTTATTTTTATAAATTTTGATATTCCTTTTTTTGTGTAAGTGTGTTTTTGTAAAATATTCGCCTATTGGTAAGGATTTATTGTTTGGTATGTTTTGTTTTTGTTTATAAAGCTGTGTATTTGTAGATATTTATGAATTCTGTTTTGGGTAGATGGTGTTCTCTTCTGAGCTCATTATATATTATTGGTATTTCGTTCTTAAATAGGTAATCTAAGTTGAGTATTCCCCTGTTTTTCAGTTGATTTCAGGAGTTTAAGTCTGGGATGACTAGTTCTAAGCTTATTATATCTGTATATTTTATTATGGATTTTATCCAATTGTCTTTTTTGTTGTTGTTTTCCAGGTTTGGATTGTTTGTTGTATGATAATTTTTTGGATTGATTGTTTTAGTGGTTTTAAGAGTATTGCTCCTTGTAGTTGTGATAGGGATTTGATTTCTGGATTTTGTTTTTGTATTATATTTAATTCTATTGTTGTCCATTTTTTGTTATGGTCTTTGTCCACTAAGATTTTGTTTGTTCCAGTATTGATGCCATGTGGAATTTATTAAAGTTAGGGAGGGCTAGTCCTCCTTTAGCTTTGGGTTTCATTAGTGTTTCGTTTGCTATTCTAGTTCTTTTATTGTTCCATACAATGTATTTATAATAGATTGTAGTTGTTTGAAGAATTGGTTGGGTATGTCAGTTATTATTGTTCTCTAGGTATAGTATCCTAGGTAGGATATCATTTTTATAACGATATTCTTGCATACCAAGTTAAGAAGTTGTTGGACCATTTGTTTAGCTCTTTTTTAATTGTATTTAATATTTCTAGAAAATTGTTTTGATACGTAATGAGGTGGGTTTCGTTAGTTCTATACCTAAGTATGTCATTGTGTGTCGGCCCATGTGTTTCGATATTTTGCTTTTAGTAGTAATTTTAGTGTTAATGAGATGTTGTAGTCTAGTAGTATGGATTTTTGTTCGTTGATTTTGTAGTATGAGATTTTTAGTAAAATTTTCCATTATTTTTTTTTATATTATCAGTGATTTGATTGGGTTTGTTATAGTTGTATAATATATCATCTGCAAAGAGATAGTTGTATTCCTGATTACAATTTTTATTCCTGTTATATCTTTGTTTTCTCTAATAATTGGGCCAGTGGTTCTATTATTAGTGCAAAAATTAAGGGTAATAATGGGCATCCCTGTCTTGTTCCGTTTGTTATTTGGAAGGGTTTTGATTGTATGTTTGATATATATACTATAGTTGAGGGTTTTGAATAAAGTGATAATATAGCTTTCAGAATTGTTCTTTTATTCCGTATTTTTTTTAGAGTTTTCTCCATGTATGTCCAATTGACTCTATCAAATGCCTTTTCGGTCTCAATGTAAGGAAATTGATGGATATTGTTATTTTCCACCCAGTTTACAAGGTTTATTGTCTTCTTGTGGCATCATATGGTTGGCGTTGTGGTATGAAACCTACTTGATCTGGTCTATCAGGTCTGGTAGGAGTAGTGATAGTCTGTTAGCTAATTTTTTGAGTATATTTTTTGTCTGACTTGATTAATGATATTGGTCTGTAATTTGTAATTATTGATGGGTCTTTTCCTGGTTTTAGAATTGGTATTAGTAGGGATTGAATCATTTCTTCTGGGAATTTGCCTGATCTAATTGTTTCATTGTACATTTTTGTGTAGGTTTGGGTTTAGTATTAGTTGTATGTTATGTAAACTCGTTGATGAAGCCATCTTGCCCTGGTGATTTGTTTTTTTCAGATTTTTGATTGTTTGTTGTATTTCTTGAATTGTGATTTCTTTATTCAATATTTGTTGTCTTCTTCTGTTATTGTTGGTAATTTTAGTTTATGTAAAATTGTTTATTTCTGTCTCTGTAGGTATATGTATCTGTTTGTTATTTTTTAGGTTGTATAAGTTTTGGTATATTGCTAAATTCTTGTTATAGTTTAGGGTTTATTATTTTTTCATTTTTTTCGTTGTATATATACAGTATGCTATTTTAGTTTTGAGGGACTTGTTTTTTAATTTTCTGCTAAATATTTGCTTGTTTGTTTTTCTTGTGAATAGTGTATTGCTCGTAACTTTTTATTTGTTTTTCGAATTTATATAGATCTAGGTTATGTAGGTCTTGTCTTAGTTTGTCTAGTTCATCTCTAGTTTGTTTTGTTTGTGCGATTTTATGGGATGATTCTAATTTTCTGATTTGGGTGATAAGTTATGTCTTTGTTTTTCTCTTTGTTTGTTTTGTGTGGATAGATTTGTATTATCATCCTCATATATGCTTTATGTGCATTCCAAAGGGTGTATGTGTTATGTCTTTTGTATTGTTTATTATAAAGTATTCTTTAATGTGTTCTTCAATTTTTTTTTTTTTTTTTTTAATCATTCAGTTTTTATTGAAGAGTTTTTAATAATACAGTCCAAATCAAATCAAATAGGGTCAAAAATCAAATAGGGTCAAATCAAATCAAATCAAATAAAATATCACATTGAAACATTGTAACATATCAATATATAATATACTGTAGGGAGTGGGTAGCAGTAAATAAAGTAACCAAAAGTAAATTTCAGCGTGTGTCTCCCCAGCTGCCGTTTTGAGTATTTCATTCTTGCTTGGTTATCAGATTTTAGCATATTTGAGCCAAAGCATCTTATTCTTTATTGATATAGAGATCTATTGTCGGTATACCAGTATTCCCACTTCTTGTAGAATTTGTGAAAATTAAGTTGGGTTATGGCATATTGTTTCTCATACTGCATATTGGTATTGAGGTTTCTCAGTATGAGTGTGATATTAGGGATTTTAGTGGATAACCAGTTTCTGGCAATAAATTGAGTAATAATTATAGTAGTATGGAAAATAATGGTTTGTTGATTGCTGGGAAACTGCTGTAGGTCTATCATTAAGAGGGCCAGTTCGGGAGTGAGGGTGATTTGTTTTTGTAATATTGATGATAATACTAGTTGAGTTTTATTCCATATTTTTCTGATTTTCCTGCAGGTCCAGAATATGTGAAGAAGTGTTCCTCTGGCCTGTCCGCACCTCCAACATATTGGTGAGTATTTAGAGTTCCATTTTGCTAGAATTGTTGGGGTTCTATAATATCTCAACAGTATTTTTCTTGTTATTTCCCAGTGTTGTGAGCATCTTGAGAGTTTGATGGGGATGTTGGCTGCATCTGACCATTGTTTATCATTGAAGGTTTTTCCCAGTTCTTCCTCCCATTTTATATGTGGTCTGAGTTTGGTAAATATATTTTTGTTGTTGATCAGGTTGTAGAAGGTTGTTATTCCTTTGGGGGGGGGTAATGGGGGCTGTAAATTGTAGTTCAGTTGAGTCTATTGAGGTTTTCCATTTCTTTTTAGAGGTTGTAAGCAGGGATATAATTTGGATATGTTTGAAGAAGTCGTTCTGGTTAAGTTGGTATTTGCTTTGTAGTGTAGGGAATGGGGTCGGTTTACCTTGTTGGTATAGTTGATTGATTGTTTTTAGTTGGTGTTGATCCCATTGAATATGTAAGTCCGGGATAAGTATTTCAAGGCTGTTTATGGGTATGAAGTCATATAATGGTGCTAAGAAGTTTTGATTTTTGTGTATATTTTTCCAGATTTTAATGGATGCGTGGGGGAGGGTGTAGGGAATGGTTATTTGCTTGTCTTCTAGAAGTGTTGCTCCCAGAATTTGTTTCAGGTTCATGGGTTGGCACATTTTTTCCTCTATTTCGCACCATAGGTTTGTGTTTGTCTTGCTTTTCCACCAATATCTTATTTGGTCTAGAGTTGTTGCTTGGTAATAGTCTTTTAATATTGGTATTGCTAGACCTCCTATTTTGCGGTTTTTAGCCATGGTTGGGTTGTTTATTCTTGCTTTATTTTTATTCCATATGACTTGTGTTATATTTTTTTGTGCTCTTAAGAGGAAGGTTTCTGGGATGTTTATTGGAATTGATCTAAAAACGTAAAGATATCGGGGGAGGATTAGCATTTTGGATGCCATTATTCTATCCATTAATGATAGTGTCATGATCCTCCATTTTCTTGTCTGACTTTCTAGTTTTTCTACTAGTGGTATGAAGTTGGATTGGAATAGGTTTTCCAGGTTGGTTGAAATTTTTATTCCCAGGTAGGTTATTTCGTTGGTGTCCCATCTGAATTGATATTTGCTTGCCAGGAACATTTTCAGGGTTCCTGAGAGATTGGTTTCCATAACTTGTGATTTTTTCTCGTTGATTTTGTAGTATGATAATCGTCCAAACTGATGTAGATGTTTGTATATGTGTATTAGTGAGATGATTGGTTTTGTGACAATTAGAATAACGTCGTCTGCGAATAGTGCTATTTTGTGGGATGATGAGTTGATTTTGATGCCTGTAATATTTGGGTCTTCTCTTATTTTTTGTGCCAGAGGTTCCATAGCTAGGGCAAAGATTAGTGGGGAGAGGGGACATCCTTGTCTTGTTCCATTTGAGATGTTGAATGGGTTGGATATCATACTGGAAATGTACACGTTTGCAGATGGGTTGGTGTAGAGCGCCATGATTGCTTTTTTAAAGGAGTTTTGTATTCCAAATTTTTCCAGTACCAGGTTTAGGTATTGCCAATTGAGGCGGTCAAAGGCCTTTTCTGCATCTAATGATATAAATAGCGATGGGATCTTGTTGTGGTTGGCCCAGTCTATAAGGTCGATAATTCTTCTTGTGTTGTCTGTGGATTGTCTGTTTTTAATAAATCCTACTTGGTCTAAGTGGATGAGATGTGGAAGTATGTTTTTGAGTCTCTCGGCCAGTATTTTGGAATATAGTTTAAGGTCATTATTTAATAGGGAGATGGGTCTGTAGTTTCCTAATAGTGTCGGATCTTTCCCTTGTTTTGGGATTGGTATGATTATGGCTTTAAGCATCTCTTTAGGGAATGTTTGGTTTTCAGTTGCTTTGTTAAACATGTTTTGCAAGTGTGGGGTAAGGGTAGTAGAGTAGGTTTTGTAGTATTCATTGGTAAACCCATCTTCTCCTGGAGATTTGTTTAGTTTTGCTGTGTTGATCGCTTTAATTATTTCTTCTTGGGAGAATGGTTTGTCTAAGTATTCTTTTTGTTCTGCTGTCGTTGAGGGTAGGTTTATTGAGTTGAGAAATGCTTCTAAGATTTCTTTGTTGGGTTTTTTAGTTTCTCCATTTTCTGCAAGGTTGTATAATTTGGAATAGTAGATGCTGAATTGGTTGGATATTTCTTGGGGGTTGAGTATCTTGTTGTTTTTTTCCATAATGTATGAGATTTTGGTATTGGCTAATTTGTTTTTGATTCTATTTGCTAGGTTTCTATTTGCTTTACCTCCTTGGTTGTAGGATGAGGCTTTCAATCTTCTGAGCATTTTTTCATAGTCATAGAGATTTAGCGAATGGAGTTTTTCTTTTGTTTCTTTCAATTGTATTTTTAGGTGTTGTGATGGTTTTTGTTTGTTTTCCTTCTCTAGTGTGGCTATTTTTTGTAGTAGTTCCAGTTTATTTTGTTTTCTGATTTTATTTAGTTGGGATGCTTGTTGGATGCAGATGCCTCTAATTACAGCTTTATGTGCGTTCCATAGTATGAACGGGTCTATTTCTGGAGATTCGTTTATTTCGAAATATTCTGATATAGCTTTTTGTATTATGTTTCTGGATTTTTCGTATGATGGTATGGTTGGGTTGAGTCTCCATGGTCTTGTTTGGTTGACATTGAATCTTTCCTTTAGGAGGATTGTTATTGGTGCGTGGTCTGACCATGTAATCGGGGAGATTTTGGTGTTGGGAAGTTTTTGGAGAGTCCATTTGTCTACTAGGATGTAATCCAGTCTAGAGTACATATTGTAGGATTGGGAGAAGAAAGTATAGTCCCTCTCTGTTGGGTGGGTTGTTCTCCATGCATCAAATAGATCTTCGGATTTCAGGAGATTGTAAAATTGGTGGTTTTTCTTTGTGTTGGGATTAGTGGAGTCTATTTCTGGGTCTAGTAGTTGGTTGAAGTCTCCGCATATTATAATATTTTTTTGGTGGTATTCTTTAACTTTGCTTATGATTTTCTTTATAAACTTGATTTGTCTTTGGTTGGGTGCGTATAGGTTGGCTATAACTAAGTTTTGGTTATTTATGGAACAGTGTAGGATTATATATCTGCCCTGTGGGTCTATCTTTGCTTCATATAGTTTGAAAGCTAGTGCGTTGTTTATTGCAATGGTGACTCCTCTTTTTTTCTTTTCTGATGAGGAATGGAAAATATTGTTGTATGCTTTATGCTTGAGGAGATGGGTTGATTTTTTGTTCAGGTGCGTTTCTTGTATACATGCTATGTCTATTTTGTTGCTTGTAAGCTCTTTCCATAATAGGAATCTTTTCTGGGGGGAGTTTAGACCTCTGACATTGTAGGATTGTAGTTTAATTCCCATGTGATCTGGGTTTTTTTTGCTGGTTGGTTGTTTTGGGTCCTTAATTACAGACGTGTACGGG
The DNA here is from genome assembly GCA_019447015.1 of Hymenochirus boettgeri. Classification (NCBI taxonomy): domain Eukaryota; kingdom Metazoa; phylum Chordata; class Amphibia; order Anura; family Pipidae; genus Hymenochirus; species Hymenochirus boettgeri. The sequence goes on along the minus strand of JAACNH010000143.1, from coordinate 9,987 downwards.
TGTAGTGTTTTTATATAGATCTTTGTTTTGGGGAGTACATTTGGCATCATATGAGTGTTTGTATTATTTTGGTGGATGTTGTGGGGGTAAGGCAACTGGGGTACGGCACACACAGCTGAAACAAAAAGTATACAACATATATAACATAAAAAACATGAGAAACATCTAGAACTTAAGTTAAGTGGCAGACATTTCAATAAGGGGGTCATAAGGAGACCACAGTGGGTCAGTAACACATTCCTAGTTATCATAGATATCTAGACTTTTTGGAGGGCTGTTTGCCACCTGGAAATGCTGTTGTTTTATTTAAAACAGTTCCTTGATTCTTAATTGACTGGTCTAGATTATTTTGTTTTTAGCTTATTATAGGTTTGTTATCCCAAGCTAGGTCGGGTGTGGCTTCTTTGATTTTGGGAGATAGATTATTTTGTATTCTTGCTGAATTAAACTAGTCTCTGAGGTATACGGAGATTAATTAGTGTATCTAGAGCCTCCTGGGGTAAGGACCCAGTCCAAGGGTTTATGGTTGGACTGATCAGTCTGTTTTGGTTGTATTGGGCTGTTTAAAGGTTAACCCCGTGAGGTTGCGTTCTATATTTATGTTTATGGCTACTCTCCCCCCTGGGAAGCCCTGGTATGGTCAGGGATGTTTTCCGTGGGTATTATTAAGGGGATAAAGTAGATATCTCTTATTCCTAAACTTTTTAAGCTTCTAAAACATTTATGGCATATAAAACATTCATAACATATAAAACATTTAACATATTTAACACATTTACGACATTTAAGGCATAGCCCTTCTCAAAGGTATTCAAACCGTATTCTTGCAGGGGCTCCGGTCTGAGACTTCCTGCAGCCAGTAGGAGTTTTTAGAGTAGTCAGTCTGGGGTGCAAATGAAATGCTCTCGTCTCGACTTTAGAGTTTCGAAGTTATTAGTCCTTGGCTAATATGTGTGTTTTGGTTTGTTCGGATGTTGGTTCAAATAGTTCTCAGTTGTAGTTCCACTATTTTTGGATTCTTTCTTTTTTGTGTGGTTCTTTCAGTTGATTTTTGATGGTTTGAGGGATGTTTAGCTTCCATTCCTGGGCTTTGAGGATAGCTTCTCTGGGTGTATTGAAGACATATGATCTTTCTTCTTTAATTACGATCAGGCGGACTGGGAAGCCCCATTTGTATTTTATAGCGTTAAATCTGAGTATCTCTGTAGCTTCCTGAAAGGTTTTTCTTAATTGCATGGTTTGGGGTGATAGGTCTGCGAAAAATTGTAGATGGGTATATTTGCTTGGTAGGTTGTTTTGGTTTCTTGAAAGTGACATCACTTGTTCTTTAGTTTGAAAGAATAAGAATCTTATTATTACATCTCTGGGTGCTGTTTGAGGGGCACTTTTTGGTTTATATAGTCTATGAGCTCTGTCGATTGTTCTCTCTGTTTTTGTTGAGTTTGGCAGGATTGTTTCTAGTAATTTTTCTAGATAATGATCAAGTTCGGAGTTTGAGACGCTCAGGTATGCCCTGATTTTGATGTTATTTCTCCTTGATCTGTCTTCTAGGTCAGTGATTTTGTTTTGGAGAGTGGTTCCTTTATCGTCAAGGTTGTTATGGGCGTCTGCTAATTCGTTAAATGAGGTTGTGAATTCTGCCATTTTGTGTTCTATATGGTTGGTTCTTTCTGCAATGTCTCTTATATCTTTTTTAATAGTTTGGACCATTTCTGTAACGTCCATTTTGAAGGCTTTATGTGGGAGATTAGCATGTCTTTATACTTTTTCTGACACTGGGGTATCTTTGGTTGGAAGTTAGCAAGGGGTTTTGGCCTTGTGTGGTTTCTGGCATGTTGTTTTCTTCCTCTCCTTCCACATCCCCTTTCTTGTGTCTTTTCATAGGTTCCCCGCTTGGTTGGGTCCCCAGGGGCCCCTGTGAGCTGGAGCCCTGGCTGGAGGGAGAATCGGCGTCTCCTAGGTCCACGCCTGGGTCTGTATTAGATGTTTGTAAGCCTGTTTTTTGTTCTGTGTCAGAGTCTATGTCTGTATTGTTGATATGTGCTGTTTGTTTCTGTTTCCTTACTTTTTCTTCCTTTCTTTCTCCCTGTAGGTTGCGGCTCTCGCGGTTTCCATGGGCGCCGCCATCTTGGATTTCGGCCCGCGAATCTGTGCTGCCTGGGAAGAACAAGGTGAGTTTTTTCTCTGTTTGTTTATGAGCTGCGGATTTGTTCTTGCCCATTTTAGACCAAGTCTGCTGCTTCTTTTAAGTTGTTTGTGTCCTGTTTAAGTTGCAGTAAGTAGCTGTTTTCCTGGTAGCAGAGAGGGAGCTCTTACTCCATGCGACCTCTCTCCAGGATAGCTGGCCACGCCCCTCCAATTTTTTTTTGTTTCTAGGTTCTGTAGTAGGTATGAGTTTAGTCTCCATATTCTGTCTGGTTTAATGTTTTCTTCTATTGTTGCAATGACTGTGAGTGGTCTGATCTTGTTCTGGGTTGTATCTCTACTTTTTTTTTTGTTGTAATAGCCATTTGTCGGTCACTATTAGGTCTAGTCTTGAATAGCATTGTGTGTTTTTGAATAATATGTATATCTTTTCTAGAGTTTGAGGCTTCTCCAGCTATCGTATAGGTCTTCTATCAATAGGGTTTTGGCTAATGTATTGTTTTTTTTGGGGGGGAGTTTTTGAGTTTGCTGTGTCTCTTTCTGGGTCAATTGTTTGGTTAGTCTCCACATATTATTGTATTTGTGTTTGTGTGTCGTTTTGTTTTTGTTATTATTTTTTTAATGAATTTATTTTGTTTTTTATTTGGTGTGTATATATTTGCTATGGTTATTGGTTTGTTGTTTATTAGACCTGAAATTATAATATATCTTCCGTTGGTATCTGTTGTTAGTGTTTTGAGTTGAAATGCTATTGTATTTCTTATTGCTATGATTACGCCTGCTTTCTTTTTTTCGTTCAATGAGGTAAATATGTGTGGGTCGTTTTTGTGTTTAAAGGAGGGAGTTTTGCTTATTGCGAAGTGTGTTTCCTGTATGCATAGGATCTATATTATTTATTTGGGCTTCTTTCCATATGGAATTTCTTTTGAATGGGGAGTTTAGTCCTCGAATATTATATGTCATGATTTTTATTGTCATTTTGTGGTTTGTTGTATTTGCTTATTGTTAGTTGTTTTTATGTTGTTTGAGTAGTTGTAATTTTGCAAATGGTGTTCTTGTTTTGTTGTTCCTCTGCTAGAACCTTTGGATGGGGTATGAGAGGGAGGGGGGTAATTGTGTGTTGTCGGGTTCATAAGGTTTTGAGTTTTATTACTTGGTAACTCTTGGGTGTTTCCATTTCATGGGTTTTCTCTGAGCTTCTAGTATTTGGGGGTTTAGTAGTAGTGTGAGGGGTTTGTATAGTGTGTAGGGGTTTAGTAGTAGTGTGTAGGGGGTTTAGTAGTAGTGTGTAGGGGGTTTAGTATTAGTGTTTAGGGGCTTAGTATTAGTGTGTAGGGGTTTAGTAGTAGTGTGTAGGGGTTTAGTAGTAGTGTTGTAGGGGGTTTAGTAGTATGTGTAGGGGGCTTAGTAGTAGTGTGTAGGGGTTTGTAGTATTGTGTGGGGGTTTAGTAGTGGTGTTTAGGGGTTTAGTAGTAGTGTGTAGGGGGTTTAGTAGTAGTGTGTAGGGGGTTTAGTAGTAGTGTTTAGTGGTGGCTAGTATTAGTGTGTAGGGTTTAGTAGTATAGTGTAGGGGGTTTAGTAGTAGTGTGTAGGGGTTTAGTAGTAGGGTAGTAGTAGTAGGTTGTAGGGGGTTTTAGTGGTAGTGTGTAGGGGTTTAGTAGGTAGTGTAGGGTTTAGGGGGTTTAGTAGTAGTGTGTAGGGGTTTAGTAGTAGTGTTTAGGGGGTTTAGTAGTAGTGTGTTGTAGGGGGTTTAGTAGAGTAGTGTGTAGGGGTTTAGTAGTAGTGTTTAGTGGGGTTTAGTAGTGTGTGTAGGGGTTTAGTAGTAGTGTTTTAGGGGTTTAGTAGTAGTGTTTAGGGGGGTTTAGTAGTAGTGTGTAGGGGTTTAGTAGCAGTGTTTAGGGGGGTAGTAATAGTGTGTAGGGGTTTATATAGTAGTGTTTAGGGGTTTAGTAGTAGTGTGTAGGAAGTTTAGTAGTAGTGTTTAGGGGGGTTTAGTAGTAGTGTATAGGGGTTTAGTAGAGGTGTGTAGGGGGTTTAGTAGTAGTGTATAGGGGTTTAGTAGAGGTGTGTTAGGGGGTTTAGTAGTAGTGTGTAGGGGTTTAGTAGAGGTGTGTAGGGGGGTTAGTGTAGGTGTGTAAGTGGTGTGTAGGGGTTTAGTAGAGGTGTGTAGGGGGTTTAGTAGTAGTGTATAGGGGTTTGTAGAGGTGTGTAGGGGGTTTAGTAGTAGTGTATAGGGGTTTAGTAGAGGTGTGTAGGGGTTTAGTAGTAGTGTGTAGGGGTTTAGTAGTAGTGTGTAGGGGTTTAGTAGAGGGGTGTGTGTAGGGGGGTTAGTAGTAGTGTGTAGGGGTTTAGTAGTGGTCTTTAGTGGGTTTTTTAATGGTTGGGGTTTTTTTTGAGGAAGTTTTATAACCATATATACATATTCAAAGGGCGAAACAAAAAAAACAAAAAAAAACAAACAAAAAAATAATAAATATAAAATATATAAATAAATAAATAAATAAATTCTAAAAAAAAAATTGTATATCTGACGACACCAACATATCAATTTAGTTTTGCCTGAGCAGCGCAAATGGGGCCCCGTTTTTATTTCAATATTCAATATTTCCTTAATATTGTGTCCCTTGGTGCATCCTTAATATCGTGTCCCTTGGTGCATCCTTAATATTGTGTCCCTTGGTGCATCCTTAATATTGTGTCCCTTGGTCCATCCTTAATATTGTGTCCCTTGGTCCATCCTTAATATTGTGTCCCTTGGTGCATCCTTAATATTGTGTCCCTTGGTCCATCCTTAATATCGTGTCCCTTGGTGCATCCTTAATATCGTGTCCCTGGGTGCATCCTTAATATTGGTGTCCCTTGGTTCATCCTTAATATTGTGTCCCTTGGTTCATCCTTAATATTGTGTCCCTTGGTACATCCTTAATATTGTGTCCCTGGTCAATCCTTAATATTGTGTCCCTTGGTACTCCTTAATATTGTGTCCCCTTGGTCATCCTTATCTTGTGTCCCTTGGTGCATTTTAATATTGTGTCCCTTGGTCATTTTAATATTGTGTCCCTTGTACACCTCCTAATATTGTGTCCCTTGGTAATTCCTTAATATTGTGTCCCTTGGTGCATCCTTAATATTGTGTCCCTTGGTACATCCTTAATATTGTGTCCCTTGTGCATCCTATATTGTGTCCCTTGGTAAAATCCTTAATATTGTGTCCCTTGGTGCAACCTAAATATCGTGTCCCTTGGTTCATCTCTTAATACGTGTCCCTTGGTGCATCCTTAATATCGTGTCCCTGGTGCATCCTAATATGTGTCCCTTGGTTCATCCTTATATCGTGTCCTCTTGGTGCATCCTTATACGTGTCCCTTGGTGCATCCTTAATATCGTGTCCCTGGTGCACCTTAATAGCGTGTCCCTTGGTGGCATCCTTAATATCGTGTCCCTTGGTGCATCCTTAATAATCGTGTCCTTGGTGCCTCCTTAATACTCATTGTCCCTTGGTGCATCCTTAATATCGTGTCCCTTGTCATCCTAATATCGTGTCCCTTGGTCCATCCTTAATTACGTGCCCTTGGTGCATCCTTAATATCGTGTCCCTTGGTGCATCCTTAATATCGGGTCCCTTGGTGCATCCTTAATATCGTGTCCCTTGTTACATCCTTATTCGTGTCCCTTGGTCCATCTTATATCGTGTCCCTTGGGCATCCTTAATATCGTGTCCCTTGGTCCATCCTTATATCGTGTCCCTTGGTGCATCCTTAATATGTGTCCTGTCATCTTAATGTGTCCCTTGGTACATCCTTATATTGTGTCCCTTGTTCATCCTTATATCGTGTCCCTTGTGCATCCTTAATATCGTGTCCCTTGGGTCATCCTTAATATCGTGTCCCTTGGTGCATCCTTAATATCGTGTCCCTTGGTCATCCTTATATTGTGTCCCTTGGTACATCTAATATCGTGTCCTTGGTGCATCCTTAATATTGTGTCCCTTGGTGCATACTTAATATTGTGTCCCTTGGTGCATCCTTAATATTGTGTCCCTTGGTGCATCTTAATACGTGTCCCTTGGTCCATCCTAATATCTGTCCCTGGTGCATCCTTAATATCGTGTCCCTTGTCATCCTTAATATCGTGTCCCTTGGTGCTCAAATCCCTTAATCTCGTGTCCCTTGGTGCATCCTTAATATTGTGGTCCCTTGGTGCATTTTAATGTTCCCTTGTATCCTTAATATTGTGCTCCTTGGTGCATCCTTAATATCTGTCCCTTGGTACATCCTTATATCGTGTCCCTTTGTCCATCCTTAATATCGGTCCCTTGGTGCATCCTAATATTGTGTCCCTTGTGCATCCTTAATATCGTGCCCTTGTACCATCCTTAATATCGTGTCCCTTGGTACATCCTTAATATCGTGTCCCTTGGTCATCCTTAATTTGTGTCCCTTGGTCACTCCTTAATATTGTGTCCCTTGTACATCTTAATATTGTGTCCCTTGGTCATCCTTAATATCGTGTCCCTTGGTGCATCCTTAATATTGTGTCCCTTGGTCCATCCTAATACGTGTCCTTGGTCATCCTTAATATCGTGTCCCTTGGTGCATCCTTAATATCGTGTCCCTTGGTCCATCCTTATATGTGTCCCTTGGTACACCTTAATATTGTGTCCCTTGTGCATCCTTAATATCGTGTCCCTTGGTCATCCTTAATATGTGTCCCTTGGTGCATCCTTAATATTGTGTCCCTTGGTGCATCCTTAATATCGTGTCCCTTGGTGCATCCTTAATATCGTGTCCCTTGGTGTCCTCTTAATATCGTGTCCCTTGGTCATCCTTAATATTGTGTCCCTTGGTGCACCTTAATATCGTGTCCCTTGGTCCATCCTTAATATTGTGTCCCTTGGTAGCATCCTTAATATCGTGTCCCTTGGTACCTCACTTATATTGTGTCCCTTGGTACATCCTTAATATTGTGTCCCTTGGTGCATCCTTAATATGTGTCCTGTGCATCCCTTAGTGTCCTTGGTCCATCCTTAAATTTGTGTCCCTTGTACATCCTTAATATCGTGTCCCTTGGTGCATCCTTAATATCGTTCCCGTGTCCATCCTTATATTGTGTCCCTTGGTGCATCCTTAAGATTGTGTCCCCTTGGTGCATCCTTAATATGTGTCCCTTGGTACTCCTTAATATCGTGTCCCTTGGTGCATCCTTAATATCGTGTTCCCTTGGTACATCCGTAATATCGTGTCCTTTGTACAGTCCTTAATATCGTGTCCCTTGGTTACAATCCTTAATACTTGTCCCCTTGGTCCATTCCTTAATATTGTGTCCCCTTGGTGCATCCTTAATATTGTGTCCGCTTTGGTGCATCCTTAATATGGTGTCCCTTGGTCCATCCTTAATATTGTGTCCCTTGGTCCATCCTTAATATTGTCCCTTGGTACATCCTTAATATTGTGTCCTTGGTGCATCCTTAATATTGTGTCCTTGGTGCATCCTTAATATTGGTCCCTTGGTCCCTACCTTAATATTGTGTCCCTTGGGTCCATCCTTAATATTGTGCCCCTTGGTGCATCCTTAATATTGGTGTCCCTTGGTGCATCCTTAATATTGTTTCCCTTGGTCCATCCTTAATATTGTGTCCCTTGGTCCATCCTTAATATTGGTGGTCCCTTGGTACATCCTTAATATTTTGGTCCCTTGGTGCATCCTTAATATTGTGTCCCTTGGTGCATCCTTAATATTGTGTCCCTTGGTGCATCCTTAATATTGTGTCCCTTGGTACATCCTTAATATTGTGTCCCTTGGTGCATCCTTAATATTGTGTCCCTTGGTGCATTTTCGGGGGCTGATTGTGGCTTGTAGATTCGGTGTGCTCTATCCATTAGTAATTCCTGTGGTGAGGCGTTGAGTACTAGCAGTTGGAATAGTTCTATAGTTCGTTAGTTCGTTAGTTTTGACTGTTTCTGGGATGCCTCTTACTTTCAGATTATTTCTTCTGCTTCTGTCTTCTAAATCAGCTAGTTTTAGCTTTAGTGTTGTAGTGGTTTTGTCTAAGTCGTTGTGTGCATCCACCAGTGAGTTGAATGCATCTGTAAATCCCTCCATCTTTTTTTCAGTATGTGCTGTACGTAGTTCTAGTTCAACTATATCTTTTTTGATTGTGGAGAATATTTCTGTTATATCTGACATGATTGCCCTTGCATGTTTTATCAGCATTCCCTTTAACATGGAGTCTGTTACTGGCATGTCTGATACTGGGACTTTATTATTTCAGTTAATAAAAGTTTTGGTTCTGCTGTTGTTTTGTTTGCTTTGTAAGGGGGTGAGTTTGTTAAGTCAATTTGGCTTTCTGTGTTTTCTTCTATATTTTCATTTTGTGTACTTTCTAGTGTAAGTTCTTTTTTGTTTTGTGTCTTGTTTAGTAATTTGTTTGTTTGTCGCTTTTTCCCCCAGGTGAATCTGTCTCCTCTCTGCTGCTGTGGGCTGGAGATGGATCCAGAGTTGTGTCGGCGCCATCTTGGATTTTGTCACACTTCTCAGTCTCTGCAGTGTAAAAGTCTGTAAGTTTGGCATTTTTGTTTTTTTTCCTTGCCTCTTGCCCATATTTGTTGCCAGTATGTTCCAGTGGCCGGTGGTTGGCTTTGGGAGTTTCCTCGGTAGTTTTTTGTTGTGTTAAACCCTTTCAGTGAGCTGCCATCTGCACTGGGAGTTAAGCCACGCCTCCCCAATTTATCCTTTATCCTGAAAATGGTCGGGTCTCCAGAGGTTTGCCCCCTACCTGAGAGGCGTTTCCTATTTTTGGAGCATTTAATTTCTATTTTCCCTCTAGTGTATACGGTGAGTACCATACAGGTCACATTCAAAATATTAACATGGTTGTCCTTCACTTATTCTAAACAATTAAAATACCAAACATGACACATTGGAGTTTGTATTCCTCTTCATACAATGCTTTTAACTCTGTTCTAAACCACTAGACTTCCTGCTGTTCTGGTGCCTACCCGTCTATAGAGGTCTATGCATTTTACAATGGTTTTCACACCTTGTCCCTTTGAATAGACAGTTGAACCAACTCCAAATGTTCAGGCAGAGGTTTTATTAACCCTTTGACTGCCTGACAATGGGTTAAGGGGAAGTTGCCATACTGCTCGACACTGTTAATTTAGTGGAATAATTTGAAAATGAATGCTGCCATCCTACATCTTGCCTATCGGAGTTTACATGGCATTCACATGTGTGACAGCCATCTCTGCCTTCATGCCCTCCCTCTGTTCCCCTTCCTAGACTTATTATTATTATTAAAATCCTCATCTCCTCATGTCCGCTGCCAGGGAATATGGCATCCTTTTATCTACCCACCTCTTCCCTCACCTGCATCCAGGACTTTACTTGTGGTTCCCCTTTTCTCTGGAAGTCCCTCCCTCTGTCCGCCCTTATGCACCACCCCTTAATATCTTCAAATTTAACATTAAAACGCACCTCTTCAGGCACCATATAACCTGGCTAGACATTACCCATCTTACTACCCGATATGATCCAACCCGTCTTTCACACTCCACTGCCATTCTATTTACAGCCTACCGATTCCCGTCACCTTATGTCTTACCCCCATATCCTCTAGACTGTAAGCTCTTTGGGCAGGATCCTCTCTCCTATTGTATCACAGTATTGCTGTAAATTAATAACTTTGTGTACCTACAGTATATTATGTATAACCCTTGTAAATAATATGTATGATTTTGTATAAGTATTACCATTGTATGTAATATATGACTATGTTATTGTAAGGCACCACGAAAGATGTTATAAAGCGTTGTAATAAGCGCAATATAAATCCTTAATAAT